>JANRGW010051263.1:0-30463 GCA_024733675.1 Psilopsiagon aymara | reverse complement strand
GCATTCATTGTTTCGGATTAATAGTCACTCATCACAATGCTGATTTATTGGCTCTCAAAGTTGTTGCTCTTGATCTCTCACAATTTCAGCATGTTGTACCTTACTTACAGCCAGTATTTGCTGTGTTAGTGTTTGTTGGCTGGGGACCTTGGGCTAAGGTTCTTGTTTCATTGTGCTTTATGGTAATGACTTGCAATACAATAGAATCATTGATCATTAAACTGATCTGGCTTGCCTTCCCAGTGTTGTCACCACCTCTATACTTTGAGAGGTGGCAACTACACATCTTTTTTCCCCTCTTTGGGTGGCCAGCCTATGAGGGAGATATTCCTATACACCCTAGTGACAAGTATAGAAGCTACTCAAACTCTGATTACAACAGACAGCGCAGCTACTCCAGCTCCAAGCAAAGCAGCTACACCAGCCCCAGTGACAACTACAGCAGCATCATTTGAGAGTTCTGAAGGTTTTGAATAGTCTTTGTGTACCCTTGAGACCTGCCTGCTGATTGTGATAGGGATCACCATGTTGGCATGTATACAGAGCATGCTTTACCCATGATCATTTCGTCTGATCTCGAGAGTTAAGCAGAGTCATGTTTGGATCTTGACTAGGATTAGATGATGATATAGGAAGACCAAGAGATTTTCCCCAAGGCTGGACAGTCACAAGTCCAGGGTGTGTGGGACAGTATGGGCAAGTATCTCGTCCACTAGTCCCCTCAAGTGCTTTGGAAACATTGCAGACGGAAGGCAGCTGGATGGAGTCCCCAACGACAAACTGCAGAAACTGCTGAAGAGGAGGGTGAATTATTTTGAGCCTGGTGGGCCCACGACACTTCAGGCCATCAGGGCAGAGAAGCAACATACAGATGGACTCATGATCGAGGGGTGGACTTAGCAATGGACACCATTGCCCAGGTTATTCACGAGTGTGAACACTGCACACAGCCTCTCCTGTCCTAAAAGACTGTTACAAGAGATGGAGCTCAACATCAAGGACTGGATGGACTCAGCAGCTTTATAGAGATTGGTCCATGCACTAAGGAATGATCTCTCTCTCTCTCTCTCTTTGTGGATGTTTGTATGTATATATATAAGAGTGACGGAACATTGAAGATGTGGGATCTGAGCATGATGTGAATGGTATGGAATAAGGGGTGGTTAGTGCCCTGGGTTCAGCAGTAGCAGTCATTTTTCTCCTTCTTAGTAGCTGGTGCAGTGCTGTGGTTTTGACTTTCAGCCTGGGAACAGTGCTCATAACATCAATGTTTCCAGTTGCTGCTCAGTAATGTTTACTCTGATCAAGGACTTTCTGAGTCTCATGTTCTGACAGAGAGGAGGAGAAGCCGTGAGGAAGCAGAGACAGGACGCCTCACCCAGGCTAGCCAAAGAGGTATTCCATACCACAGCATGTCATGCTCACTTTATAAAATGGAGGCAGTTACCCAAAAGGGCTAGATCACTGCTCGGGTCAGGCTGAGTACCGGTCAGTGGGTGGTGAGTGGTTGTATTCTCTTCCCTCGTTATTTCCCTTAGCATTGTTATTATTGGTGGTAGCAGCAGTGGTTTGTGTTATACCTTAGTTCCTGGACTGTTCCTATCTCAACCCATGGAAGTTGTATTCTTTTGATTCTCCTCCCCATCCCTCGGGGAGGGGGGGGGAAGAAAGGGGGAAGTTATCTCAACAACTGAGTGTCTGATTTGCCGACTGGGCTTAAATCATGGCACCTTGTCATTATGATTGACTTAACCTGACTCCCTGGAGTGGAGCTGAGCTTTGGGTCAACACTTGATCCTGAGCACCAACAAATAAAATATTTTTACTGCTTCTGTAGCTTTCATAGCTTTCACAGCTTTCACAGCACCTGAGAATATCAGATGCCTTTTTTAACAAAATTGTCTTCAGAGACACCCTGCAAGAGAGAAACTACTGTTATTATTGCTATTATTCCCCTTGTAGAGAAAAGGGGGCTGCTGAGAGACCATATTTTTAAGGTATTGCTGTCACTATAGGCATATATAGCCTAAGTGAGATTTGTGAAGCACTTCAGACTCTAATTTTTAGCTGAAAAACTAGACACTTTGTGTCTAAGTGCTTCTGAAAATCCCACTAGGGTCCTATTTGCTGCTTTATTTCCTAACTAGCTTGTGAATTCTGCTGCAGCTTCCTCAAGGTGACAAACAACTTTTGGATGCTACTTCTCATCTTGTTCCCTCCTTCAACTTGCTTTGATTTTGGTCACTAGTCCTTTTCCTCCCTGACCCAAATCCCAAACTCATTCCTCAGGTACATCTAGCATGAATATACCATGGTGAGGTGAGGCGCAGCTAGCCAGTTCATCAGCTTTTTTCCCTTGCACATGGCAGAAACCAAGGCTCCTGCTCATAGCCCTGCACTCACCTTGAGTTTATTGCAATTAAAGTTTTAGTACTGCATTATGGATTATTTCTATTTAAGTTAGCCACTTAAATACATCCAATGAAACAGGAACCACAGCCTTTCTAGGTAGCCATTCTACCACAGCTTCATAGGAAAACTAAGGGACAAAATGTCTGCTTATTAAAAATAAATCTTTGCTACAAATAAAACCATTTCCTGTTTTCTTCTACCAGCAGGACGCATGGAAAATAATCTATCATTGTTTTCTTCATAACCACTTTTTCCAGACATGGAAACTGTGAAGAACATTTTTTCCTCTTAAGGAAATTAAATCATTTCCTCACAGTTTATGTTTGTTAAACAGTTTATCAGGCTTTTATGTCCTTTAAAAAAGTCTTTTATTTGTCAATACCTTTTTAAAGAGGGTTTCTCTGTAAAAAGCAAAGTTGTTATTTGACACCTCTCCCATTTCAAATGGGGGACAGATTTAAAGTAATGCAGCTAAGTTGGGGGTGCAGTTATAATTGGGAAACAAAGCTTACTGAAATACTCTTATTTTGATAAATTTCAAGTTAGGGAAATGTTTGAGCTATTCATCTACAATATACTTTTATTAAAAATTATAAAATTATAATATTGAAGAAGTGAACAAATCCTTTTATTTTCAGACTAATTTGGTTTGCTTTACAACAATGACATGCAGATTTGAGAATATGCAATAGAAGATGGCACTAATATGTACAAAATTGTTTCATCCACCAGTTAGATAACAGGTTGTCCCAGGTTATCTCAGGAGAGGCTGTCCTTTTGCCAGCAAGATACTTCTCAAACACCTTGTATGCCTACGACAATATATACAGAATGATGAAGCTTTCAAAAAAAGAGATCTGCTCTGAATGTCAGAAGTGACTAATTACCTCAGTATCTTGTACAATTTTCCAAAGCTATAAAGTAGTATACAGGAGAATTAGCTTATAGCTGTGCTGTAATTTCCCTAGCTAGTAAATTCAAGCTCTATCTCTGCATTTTAATGTGTTTTATAATAGGAAGTGAACTTTGTAATTCATCATCCCTCCTCTTTATGTGAGTTTAAAATTCAGCTCCTGATCTTGGGTGAAGTAGATAAGCAACAGTGAAATTAAAAGGCGATTTTGTACTATTTGTAAGAATCATTGTATCTTTAGAAGAATTATCCAACAAATTTTAAAAAAAATATAAAATAAGAAGTTTTTTGGTTACAGTTAGTTGAGAAATTGCAATGTGACTTTTATGTCCAAAGGAAAAGTGATATACCACATAAATGACAAATGTCCACCAGAAAACTACTAAGGCCAGTGCAGCCATGCTGACAAGACACTAGCTGAAGAAAAAAGCATATCCAAAAATTTGCTGGCTTGAAGGACTTGAAAAAGGTTATAGAGATGCCACTCCATCAGTAATGTTGATTTGCTTTCTTTGCAACTGCACGGGAGACAAGGATCAGAGAAGACCACGTGGCTTTTGTGGTGTGAATGATTATTCATTTCATATAAACTGAGCTACAACTGTGATTTTCTTGTGGAAAAAATAAAACCAAAAAAAAAATCAGACAGACAAAACATGATTTTTTATGGAAACAATTTTTGGAATAAAATACCTGATCAAAAGGGAAAATGAAACAAAATTTCTACTTTTTGAAAAAAAAAAAAAAAAAGACAAGCTAATGTAGTCTACAGGATTTCATAAGAAGCTGTGATTGATTCAGATATACAGATATTGGTGAATAAAGTAATAGATGGCATTTCTTTACAGAATGCATTACTTTCAGGAGTGATGGAAGGACGATGTTAAGTGTTTTTAAGAGATATTTTAAACAAGCATATAGTATTATGTCATTTAATATTAGATATATTATTCCCCTTTGTTATAAACTCTTCTGCATGGGAATTATATCTTAAAAATATACATTTTGTTTAGTTCTCTTTATGCTTAACAAAAGATTTGCCAACAGTTATATTCAAGAAGACTAAAAGGAACAGTTAATTTTCTGTAACTCAAGGAACAGCTAATTTTCTGTAAGTCATGGGACCTTCCCATTAGGTTTGCTTGTAGGAAATGCAGCACTACTAGAATAAAGTAAATCACATTTAAAAATATATGCAGATGCACTTTTTACAATGCACACTTATTTTTTGCCCTGCACATTTTCATCCAGAGATATATAAGAAATTGAAAGGTTTAGGGTATCTCAAGCAGAAGGTGAAAGCACTTTTAGGAAAGTACCCAGTTTCCTGTGGAAAAAGGTTTTATGCATGCCCATTTATCTGCCAACACTTCACCTTACCTCCCCAAAATGAACTATTTACTGTAGATCTCATATGCCATCCCATGCCTGCTACAAGGCTTATGAATAATTAAGCAGAGGAATGGCAAGACCCACTGAAGCCTGAGATCATGTTGCTTTCATGTAGTAGGCACATAAACAATACAGTCCTAATTTCACTTTTATACATGCTCCAAAATGCTGTGAGACTTTTTTGCAAGTACAAATTTCATGCTGTGGCTGGTAATATGCAGATGAGTAGACCCCAATGGGCAGACTGGTCACTATCTAAAATCTATAGAATATGTCCAAAAAAATGTGGAACAATGCTTTTCAGTTTATGTAAATCATATAGCTCTGGTAACACTAAAGAATTTACAAACTTATATCAAGTCACACTTGTCAAACAACTGATCTATAAGATTTACCCATAATCTGTGTACATTGTCTAAAAAGGTAACAGTTGACATGCAGAGAAATCCCCTAAGCAGTTAATAACTTCTTGCTTGACAGATGTTTTATTCTATACATAACATCCAAATAATTAGTAATATAAGAGTTTTATTTTCTCCAGGATTTTCCATGCAAATGAAAGAAATAAATGTTGCTTTTGCTGTTCAGAACATCTGACAGTTCTGCAGTATGCCAGCTAAGACCAGCTCATATAGCTCATCAATTGAGCATTAATATTCATTACAAACAATAATAAAGTGATATTGCCCTGATTTAGCATACTGCAGGAGTGCAGGCAACAGTCAAAGCTGGGCCGGAATGCCCTGTCTTGCTCTTAAGCCAAGCATGCATGTGCAGTAGCCCACAGCTCATTAGGTCCTGCTGTTCATCTAGTGCTATCCAACCGAGAACAATAAAGTAAGCATGAAGCTCCACTTCAGTCCTGATGCCTGTGCATTAAAACACAAAGCTGTGTCTTGCCATCAGCTAGATTAGCAGCCCCTCTGGCATACTGGGGACAAATTTTTACAGTGTCAGTGCTTAAATGTATATTTGAATTACAAGTAAATAATATTCTGTGGTGGTTTTTAGATATCTCCTTTTATCAAGGGATATCTAAAAATTTGTTGGTATATTTTGTCATCGAAAACTAGAAACAGTCTTTCCAGACATTTCAGAATACCTCAATGATTAATTAAAATGGTGTTAAAAAGGATTTCACCCAACTGGAATTAACAAAGACCTGAAAAAGCCCAAACAGATATTTTCTATTCAAAGCTGGAAATAAAAGGCAATTAGGATGATCAATGCTGACTTTATGCAAGAATTTATTACTTACTGTGGTCAATCAGAGACCCAAGAGGGGAAGAACAGCATTTAACACTTTTATCAAGCAACCAATGCCAAGAGCAAGGGTTTCTGGTTCAAGAGTAAAGATGGCTTACACCTTCAGTTATGCCCACAGGATACACACTGCTTCACAGATGCCCCCCTTCCTTCTCTTGAAGGTTTCCATCCATTGTGGTAGTGAAGAAGCTCTAAGGAGGCCCCACACTGACTGGTGCTGTCTTGTCAGCTGCAGCAGTAAGTGCATGCTCCATGAACAGAGAAGACTACTGCCAGAGCTTCAGCTATCACTTAGTGTAATAAACCCAGATTAGTGAAAGGATGAGGCGCTTCCTGCATGACTTTGACAGAACACCATGGATATATTTAAAAGAATAGATTAAACAGTGCAAGAGAATGTTCCTAAGCAAAGGAACTTTGACTCTATGTGGCTAATCAGCTGGAATGATCCAATCTGGCACTTAAGTCTCCCAGACAGTCCCTGGACACGCTTTGTAAACCAGCATGGGCTCCTGGACACTCCCAACAGTCACTTCTGCTGCAAGCACCCTATTCTGAAAGTTAAAAAAGGTGAACAGCAATAAGGCAGGCAGTGCTCTGATCATTGACATCCATGGCAGAGAACAGACCTACTTAGACACAATTCCAAGTATAGATGTCAGTACTGGCACCCAGGAAAGCAGGCACAGGTTCTTGGCTCTCAGCAAGCAAGGTTCAGCCTTTCGCTGGGCACACCAACTCCTTATTACACACCAAGGGAGAGTTGTCAGCATGGGATATTGCCAAAACACCCATTTCCCAGCAAGACAGAAACCATTTCTCTGTAAGGGTCTCCTGAATTTCTGCAGAAGAATTTAACATTAGCTAGGCCACTCAGTGACAACAAAGCTCTCTGCACTAGAGATTAAATCATAGGTTCCAGTCCCAGCTCTCAAGCATATTTGTTTATTTTACTCACTGGCTGTTAAACATTTAGTACAGAAACAGTGCTTGGGACAAGAACAGGAATCCACAACTCACTGCTTTTAGATAAATTTCCTGATAACAATATTAAATACTTGTGCTTGCTCTTGTGTTTTCTGCTCTGTCCACTGGCTCTTCAGATCTTTGCTGCACAACAAAAAGGCACCAAGGAAAAGGGAAAATGTCCAACAGATGCTAAGATCGCCTTCAGTTCGGATAGTTGTCTGATAAATGATTTTGAATTTCTTTGGTGTAAATAACTCATGGGGAACTGTTCCCTGTCCCCAGGGTAAGTTACCCCTATATAACTATTTAAAGTCAATTGAGAAATTTATATGCTTCAGTGATGCCATGTTTCTCTGTCTCAGTTTTTCTTGTTGGATATAGCTAGGGCCATTTCCCTGCTTATGCTTGGGGTTTTAAGAACAGCTATGGACAGCTATGAAGCTTTTGTGCAGTTAATTACATCTTCGGATGCAATTTTCTTCAAGACTGCTGAAGTCTGACTCTTGCTGCTGCTAAGTTAGATCAGTATCAGCATAGAGACCCAATGGGAAAAGGAGAATAAAGTTATCTTTCAATGAGGAAGGAAGAAGGCTAAAAAATAAAACAAAGGACAAAGAAAAATGTAGAAGAATAAAGTGAATGAAGAAGTAGGAGGAACACCTTTTACCTTTAGAGCCCTTGAAGGCTACATCCACAACAGTAACTCATCATTGTAATACTTGATTTAAATAGATGGTGAAAAATAGTTTCCTGCAAAACTTACCTTTGCGTGGTGCTGCTTAAAGTGGGGTCTTTAACTTCAATTGGAAGTATAAACAATTACCCCAGTGATCACATTGGAATGACAAATTGAAAGAAACACAAGATTCATAAGCCATAACATTTATGTTGGGAATGTTTCGGCTGAACTGAGAAAACAAAGGTGCAATCCCCCAGAACAAATCACTGTCTCAGTATCTCAGTACTTAGTGCTGGCAAGTTGCTGAGAGGGTCTGAAAGCAAATGCTTCCAGCTCATTCTGGTAGGGTCACCAAAGAAAGGCAGTCTGCATAGAAAGTAGCTTTTATTATTACTCATTAAAGGACTTGAAATTAAAAATAAGGCTTAGGTCCTACTTTTGAAAAACAAACTTAAGAAATGTCTCCCATATGGAAAGCAGCCTGTAAAAATAGTGCTTCAAAGAAAAAAACTCTGTTCTAAACTAAACTTTGGACGTGTCAGTCCAGTCCTGTTCAAATCTGAAGTTAGAGCAGTATTTTGTAAAAATAAGATGTATGCTTCTCCAAGTTATAATACTTCTAGGATTCTTTCCCCTTTTTAAGTAAGGGAGGCTGGAAGACAGTCCATCTGATTTAAGTTATTTTACTGGAAATTTCTGCCATGTTTTGAGCATGTTCCAAGTGTCAGTTGAGATATAAATAGTAGAATAAACAAACAGCTGCACAAGCAAAGTTGAAAAGTCAGAGATCAACAAGATTGTCAGTTGTTTCTGCAGTACTTCCAGCCTGTCCACATACCAAATGTAATAGCATGTGACAAATTCTTTATTGCCAGAAGCTAGATTTGGGGTTTCTGTATTCCCTATTTAATCACTATGGAGTATTTTTTCAGTATTTTTAATTCTGAAAATAGAGAAATTCATATTAAAGCCACCGACAATGAAAGCCCCTTGGTTTTGGTCAAAAATCCTAGGTTATGCGTTGCATTTCACTGTGCTTTTATGATGCCTTTATAAACATAAAGGCAGCTGCTTAGCAATGAAATTCCAGAGGTAAAATAAAATGTTCCTTTCCCTCTAAACCATCTCTTACTCAAGGCTCTGAAGCAATAAGATATCTTTTATCCAATATATGTGTGCAAATAATATTTATGATAAAATAATGATCTGTCATAAGACTCTCTGTATATCATGTCTGATTATGAATACTACTCATTTGGCACTTCTTCCTGACTATAAGCACAAAGAAATAGACAATCCTGCATAATGAAAACAACTAGAATAATGAGAGCATTGTTAGAAAGGCAGTCTTTCAATGCTCTCTACCAATGCAAATAACTTGAAATGTATTTACTGATTACTAAATAAATACCTGTCTTCACTGGCACTCACTGCCCAGAAATAATTTTTAAGCTACTCTGAAATTCTTCTTCCTATTTTGACATTATTTTTGTGTTTTGACTTATTTATTTCAGTGAGAACTGCAATTTGTCTTTTAAATGTGACAGTCCTTCCAGTTCATTTTCAGACTTGGATGTAGTCTGCTCCACTTCAGGTTCTCATGTCAGCATTGAAGTGATTCCTTTTTAAAACACCGATCTTTCATTGTTGTTTTCTTGAGTGATAGTTGCATCTGTGAATCCTGTAAGCGTGATTGCAGTCTGAAATTGGATACAGTTAATCTAGGAACACTTATTCTGCTACCCTTTAACCACAGTCTCATGGGATGAGCTGAGCAGAAAGTATGGGATGCCCAAAACATTTACTATATCGGACAAGAAATTGGAGCCTTCTGAGCTCTTTCCAAGTACTTGTGATATTTGACCTATCCATTAGTCATATTTGCTCTAGATCTCTGGAGTATCTTTTATAGGACGTGAGCTAATAGCCAGAAAAGATTGATAGTCAGCTTAAACACTTAAAGGGATATAGCATATCAAAAAAAAGATGAAGTTGTCCTATATTAATAGTCAAAGTAATACACTGATTTCCAGTCTCAAGGTACTGTAGAGGTGGAATGTGCATGTCTGACAAAAAATGAGATCCAACTTGCTATGGTCACTCAAGCAGCATGTTGCAGAGTTAAGAATAAAATGAAGTCTAAGAAAATGTTGCTTTGCTAAACCAGCAACAGCCTTTGTAAAAAACTGATTGCTATATAAACAGTTAAGGAATGGGTGCAGAAAAGAAGCAGAGCAGAGCAGATCAGTGAAGGGACAGAGGAGAAGGAGCAATGAAGAGACTTCCCCAAGGAAAATTCAGTGACCAAACCAAACTCAGAGTTCGCACACCCACCACTCTTTTTGTGTTCACCTCATCTGTAGCTCTTCCATGGTACTATGCAGAGGGCTGTATCTTCCTCAATGATCCAGTTAACATTTATGGCACTGAACATTCAGGCCACTAAACAGAGGACTCTTCTCAGACAGTGGTAAGCAAGAGCTGGAAGAGGTAACCCTTACTTTCCTCAAGATCCTGTAAAATTAGCTATTTATACCCAATCTCTTTGTGCTAATTCCTATCACCATTCCATTGTCAAGATTTCTCTTTCCTCAGACAACACTGCCAGTTAAGTTTTTAGACCAGTATCATTCAGATTTCTCTTTGTCCCTTTTCTTAAGCAGAAATACCTCCATACAATTGCAAATCTTCCCTCAAAACTTTTCTTGGCCAGAACACTTTACAATGGTTAAGAAATTGCTATTCTGAAGTCCTATCGCACAATATTTGTATAATTACTTATTTTCTGACTGTATCTAGCTATCCTCTCTAGGTTTATAAGCATCTAATACAGAGCAACCCAGGTTAAGCAAAAGATTATGCATGCACCATTGAAATATGAATATACATTTGTTTGTGGTTTTCTCTCTTTAAATCTGTTTAACCTAGAATATAAACCTTCAATGTTAGATATGAGAAGAGATTTGTGCCAAAAACACTGACTTTCATAATTCTTCCTCAGCCTTTGCTGGCCAGGATATCTGACTGAGAAATGAAATAAAAATTCAAGAATAGCTAGTTTTCTTGGTAACAAAAACTTTGGGGATTCTATGATTCTAAGGTTGTAGAGAAGCAGTATGTATTCTGTTCAAGCCTCTCAGGTGAGTATTCTTTTTTGTGCAGCAATGGTAAGAGCAACAGGAAATGTGGAAAATCGCTAGGGTACTACTCCTGGTACTTGTACTAGCAATTGGCACAATTAAGAAACAATGCAGTTCTCTTGAATATTTCTAAGTTATTTCAAAATATTTTATGCCTTTTATATAGTGGTGTGCACTGTGTTGTTTTCATTCCATTTGCAGCAGCCACGAAAATCTATCTTCAGGATGATGATTCTTATCATAATGGCGTATGATTCAGGACTCCTGTTTTGCAGCCAGGGATTAGGTTAAAACTTGTAAATGCGAAAGTTTTTCGTTCTTCCAAGTATAATCTTGGTCCTAAATACTGAAAACAAAATCAAAACAAAAAAACCCACTTTGCCTTCTTAGTATAAGATTAGAAAAAGAAAATTACAGTGGACCTCTATCTCTAATGAAATTATTACTGCTATCAGGAAGGGAAATATTTCAAGCAGTGTGGATGGCTCCTGACTCTCTGATAGCTCAAGTTCATTTATTCAAGTTTCCTTTAGTTCAAGACAGGTACAACAGTATGGAGAACATGACACCTAGTGTAGCCTTTTAATGCTCCACATACAAGTAGAGCAAAAATCTGAGATTTACTCACTGAAATATTTTCTTCTCTTCCCTAATTTAAAATATTTATTCTTATGATGTTTTATTTCTGTCTATGCCATCTGAATGTCTGAAGCTCAGATATCTGCATGGGAGACAAAGTCGATGATGTATCTCATTAAAAAATAAAGCTAAACATTTTGCTCAAAACAGAATCATGTCTTGTCTGAGAAAGAGAGTTTAACACTCTTTCGACTCAACCTTTAATGCGGCAACATTCACAGTAATGAGCCACTTTACACAGGGCTTTGATTACGTTGGATGAGAAGGGGATGTAATGGCTGACGTGAACATCACTACATTGAGCTCTTCAGCTAGTATCTCTTCCCATAAAATGCAAATCACTAACCATATTATGATTTTCTGTCTCCCTTTTTCTATATATTGCAATAAATTGTCTGGGACAGTTTAAGGAATCAGAATTTTAAATTGTATTTATTTTCCTTCTCTATTCTTGTGACATAAATTCAGTTCAGCTTAAATCAAGCACTAAAGCTGAGCTTCCTGCTTTGCATGCTGATCGGCTAATTGTCAGCACCAAGTTGAACAGAAAACAAACTCAGTATCTCAATATTTGAAAGCCCATTAATGTAAATAATTGCAGTAGCGCCATAAAGCTACTTAAAGAATGAATATATTAAGGTGTGAGTGTTGTGCCTCTGAAGTGCTTGCACTGCTACTTGAAGACAAATGAAAGACAGAAGGCATCAATACAGCAAACAAGAAGGAAAGAAGAAATTAAATATAAAACTCTTACAGCCACATAAATATTTAAATGTCACCTATGACTAGAATTGTCAATAATTAGATCAACAGCAACAGAACTTCCAGAAAGAAGCTCTGATAAATTTGAGAGGAAAATGTCACCTTGTCTTGTCACTGGCTCAAGCTAAGCTGAAGTCCCAAGATGAACTGCAATCTAAAGAATTCCATCTTCTCATTTCATACAACAACAGGGCATTTTGTATGAGTATAATTTGGTCTCAGTTGACTTGAAAATTGCTCCAGGCCACCTTGAAGTGCTTGAAGTTGATAATATAAAATACGCAAATTTTGCAACATCCGTTTCTCAATTTCATTGTTTTGCATAGTTCATTTTTCTCCATTCCCAGGCACTTACACGATTTCTTCAGTTCTGAAAACACAGTATCACCTTGTAGGTTATAGCATCTATTTCACAACAGTTGAGTCAAAGAGTTCACTCAGTTCTTTTATTATATTTCAAATAAGGAACACTCTTTAGGGAAATAAGGAATCACAGTTAAAATAGGCTGTCTCAGCCATGTGTCTGAATAAGTTCAACTCAATATCAAAAAAAAGTGCTAAAAAAGTAGGAAAATTAAATATAAAAAATTAAAAAAAGCATTGAAAGTCTATGGAATAGAGAACAATAGCTTTGTTTCTGAAAGTCAAAGCTTGAGGGTTTAAAGTATATAATATGAAATGCAACAGATGAAATAATTATTTATCATTGGCTAGCACAGAGTGAATTCCAAATGGAAAGCAATTTTCAATTAACTGGTTATGCTACACTTACCTGAGGTTATGTTGAATGATCAATTATGAAGAAATGTTATTTGCCTTCTGTTTATTTTATGTTCATTTTAAAACTAAAATACTATTTAAAAAGGGGTGGCAAAACCTGCCAGAAGTCAGCTAACACTCGTAATTTCAAAACATTTTAGAGAGATGGATTACAGCTAATGCCATCTAACTTCAGACAAAATATGGTATTATCCCTCTAAACTAATTCCATGGCTACTTTTACAACTGAAACTATTCAGCTCTCATACTACTTCAGTTTATGAAAGTAGAAAGAAACAGGTAATCAAAGAGGTGTGTAAAGGGGTGCATTTAGATGGTCTGGCAATCCTTCTTCCTATGCTGAAAGATGCCAACGATCCCCTAAATTAGCATTTATATGACATCCTTTGGTGCCTTTCAGCATGCACCTTGAACTGGTTTCTCTCCCAGGGGAATCAAAATTGCACTCCCATTGCATGTACACCCCCTTCTCAGTGCAGCTACAAGTCCCTCCATCACCCAGCTCTCTATGTGCCTGGAATTGCACTTATGATGGAAAGTTATCAGGGACAGCCATACAGAAATCCGCTTTGTAGCAGCTCTTAAGCACAGTGTATGGCTAAGACAGCAAGAGGTGCAGACACCACCACTAACAAAGATGCAAAGTGGTCGTTCTGTTCCAAGACTGTAATAGATCACACCAAACCAAACCCTGATCCCTCTGTCCCTGCACTGCACCGTGCACAAATGTAGATGTTCTTGTACAGACATATATGTAGCTACAGGCACAGTATTGCTCATACAGTGCAACACAGCCACAGTAAATGTGTCACCCTGCATCTCCTTCTGCATTGACCCACTCCAGTACAATCAAGTTTTTCAGAAAGGATTTATTATTTTGGGTTCCTCTTAAACATAATATGTGTGACTAGCTAATAAGCGCACTCCTTCACAAATTTGAAGATAAAGTCCCTACAGCACAGGGATCAACAGTAAATTTCCCTTTATCACTAAAGTCATGTACCAGACCTGATTAATTTACAATCATTCAAGCTTCTTTACTAGCCACCTTCAGAATTTCTGCCTATTGTCAAATAACAATAATGCTCATGTCTTGGAATACCCTGGGTTTCCTGTGCCAAAGCATTAAGTTAAAAGTGCATGAGGAAATGGGAGATCACATTCAGGATTATTGAAAACATTCCTAAAATTTTGCTTGATTCAAGTATTGAAGGAAATGAATAATTGTGTTAATTTGATTTAATAAATCAAATATATTAAAGAAGACATGATATTTTCAATGATGAAATTTTCAATATATTAAAGGGGAATTCTATTTTCCACAAATACAAATATTCCAAATAAGTTGAAAGGAACTGCCTATGCTTAATAGGTAGCATGTGCATAAAGATCTAAGGAACAATTGCACAGGAGACATTATTTTTAAAACATTATTTTAAATACAACCACTGAATCACCCTAGAATTTCAAAGCACTTTATAGAAACTAGTTAATTATAATTTATGTATACTGAACTCTCAATCAGAGGAACTCAGCATCTTTCGCAGTAATTAATTTTATGTCTTAATATCCCAGTGAGGTAGGAAAATATTATTGTTACTTTTCTCATTTTGAGGGAACTCAAAAGAAGTGCCTCTTTTCAGCGATGCTACAGGTCACCTACAGCCTCCAGCCTCCCATCTCAAACAGCACTCTGAATGCTACAGAATTGCTGCATGCTTTTTGCAGGTACCTGAACTGTTTCTCAGAGACACAGAAGAGGTAATGGTTGGACTTGGTGATCTTAAAGGTCTTTTCCAACCTAAAAAAAAAAAAAAAGAAAAAGAAAAAGAAAAAGAAAAAGAAAAAAAAAGACAGAAATAGCCCCCAACAGTCATGACCTTGAATCCCTGAGCTAACCAGAGGAACATTTTCACTAACGATTGTTAATTAACAACTTAAAACACTTCTACATCTTCATTTGTATCATCTTTATAAAAGTTTCAGACACTTTTCAGTTGTTAACTGAGTGTGCCTTAGGCCAGTGGAAGGGTGGTGCTAACAGAGGCAAGATGTGCTACAAAGGGAACTGAACTCTGCAAAGCAGAAAAAGCAATTTCCCAATAAGCACTAATGGAAGAAAGCTACAGTCACATTCCAGTACATCCTATGGTTAAAGCCCTCCTGCTAACTAGTTTCGCTAATTAGAGAAGATGCACTAAGTTCACTGACATGGTTATTAAGTATCAGATATGGTTTATCTCAAAACTTAAGCAAGGTTTTCAGGACACCGGTTAAGGTGCAGTTGGCATGCAAGCAGTACAGAATGCACACGTGAACTGTGCAGTGTTGCGCTGGAACAGCTTTTGTGATACAACAAAACCAGCTATTTTCTTTTTCACCTTGCCTACATGTACCAAAGGCATGAGCTGTACATATCCATAGTGTTGCTTACTTGCTTACTGTATATTCTTCAGCTAGTGGATAACAAGCTGAAGTAATCACTAGTGGTAATGTGTTTCATGTAACTTACAGGTAATGTGTTTAGTGCATTAAATCACAAAACAGCAGGGAAATGTGTCATCTGCTTGAACCTATTCAGTCAGTACTTAGGGATTGCTTTACAGAAACCAACTTAATAAGGCCACCACCATATTTCATTCCCCATTTGCCTGTCTGTAGTTCTCTGTGGCTACCTCTAGGAAATGCCAGCAGCATCTGGGAGATGAAAGGAAAACCAGTCTCTACACTCTTGATATTCCTGAAAACACTGATCAAGCTGTTGCTTATCTCTGCTGCTAACTGTCATCACAGTTCCTCTTGGGGAAAAGGCAGAAAATCTGACTTAACTCAGCTCATAAAATAGCAGGTTATTGTCTTCTAGCTGCTAAGGTCCCAGATGGGAAATATTTGATAACGGTTAGACAGTAATCCTATCAGGGACAGGGACTCCCTCCTGGGACTAGACACTGAAGGAGCTTCATTGGCAAAAGAGGATCTCATCTGCTTTATCTTCCTCATTTTTCTGTTTTCCAGGAATGGAGACATAAAAATAGTTTTGGATGCTTCAAAAACCCTTTGAACATAGCTGGGA
This sequence comes from Psilopsiagon aymara, assembly GCA_024733675.1. Taxonomy (NCBI): domain Eukaryota; kingdom Metazoa; phylum Chordata; class Aves; order Psittaciformes; family Psittacidae; genus Psilopsiagon; species Psilopsiagon aymara. Next base: position 14,438 of record JANRGW010051263.1, on the reverse strand, counting down.
GCCAATGGCTGATATGACCCAAGACTCTGCAAAGAAGAGGGAAAAAGTTTTTCTGGGTAGTGGTAACCAAATTCCTTTGGAAAACAGCAACTTTGGCTTAAGGCCAAGATGTCTGGTGCACAAAGACATTATTAATGTCCCAATTAGATGATGTCAATTGTTGAAAGTTATCATGTATCTTTCTCCACTCTTTTTTAAATCAAAATCTGCACAATTGGTATACTTTTCTTGTGAATACACGTTGAGATCTATTGAGGCATCGCTGATAAATGTAAGAGACTTCTTTCTCTTCATTTCCTAAAGTATACAAAGCCATAATAGGAAGGATATTATTTGTAAGGATATTACTTATAAAAAAAAAAATTAAAAAAAGACTTGGAAAATACGGATCTATAAGCTGTTTTGGAACCTGACTCTCACCAAGTTCAGTCCTGGCTCTGCTGCTGAAGTCCTTTTAAATTATGAAAAAAACCTGTATCTCTCTTAACCCTTCCTTTCCCAAGCACCTCCTGTCAATAGTATCAACACATTATTGCCAAAGCTATCAGTATAAGGTGAAATGGTTTTGGCCCAGTATCTACAATTGCTACCACAACACCTGTGAAAACTAACACACATAATGAATGCCATATATATATATATGAACATCGTGAAATAAGGCCCTCATGGGCTCAATCAGCTTAGTTCTACAGTTCATACTGAATCAAGGATTTTCTGAAAACTGTTTCTATCAAACACTGTTATTAAACTAAACCTCATGATATCAAGAGAAATCCTTGAAAGGGTGCTTAAGAGCAGAAGCTTATCCTATGCACACGGACTATGTCCACTAGTTAGATACAGATACGCATGCATAAATATATATAAATTCTACGTACACGTACACACGCACATGTATATTCATAAGCACATACAAATAAAACATAAGCTAAATAAAATTTATCCCTGCAATTTGTGATGGGTATTCCAGTCAGAATACTGATCCACTAATTTTCTGAAACTCTGCTTTCACTTCACAGAGGAGAAACAGAATTGCATTTCTCTTCCATTGTAAAACTTACTCAGCAATTTTGGTTCCATAGATGAGACTGGTACTTTTTCACAGCAGTAATTTAATTCAGGCCCACACACTGAAACTCAGACTGAAAACGGACTATTGACAATGCAGCATTCCCTACTCCTGCAGTGTAGCTGCACTTCAATCTGTTAAAACCTAAAGGTGATTCACTGTCACTGGGAAAAGTTAAGAAATTATCTTGTCCTGAGAGTTATGTATAACATTAAAGATATAGGGACAAATCCAAAGTGATCTTAAGAAACAAAACCAGCCATTCAAAGGACTGAGATACCTAGATCCAAAAATACTGCACTGTAGTACTTAAATTGGAAGCCTGTATATCCCCCCTGTGGCAGCAAGGAAATGTAAGTGCATTTAAAGTCTGCAATAGGCCTAATTGAGCATTCTTTGAACTTCACCGACTACATTAATTATTCAGATCTTCCTTCTATAATTCGCCTGATTCCTAGTGCTGTGGAGAAAACTAGTTTGAGATGAAAAATAAATTAAATACACAAATCCAGTATTATTACTATACTATGTGCATTTAACCTGACAAGCCATATGGTTTATTTATATCAGTCAGCAAGATTTATTCTTTAGCACAAAAATTCTTCACAGAATTTCCTGCTTCTACATCATCTGATCATCTTGCTCCACAGTTCTTAGAGAACTGTGTGTACGTGTGTGTACCTATGTGGGGATCAGCCTGTAATTAATTAAGAAGTTGTTTAGATAGACTGAATCAAAAACGTAGCCTAAGAGAAAATTAGATATTTATAAAGTCATTTTAGCTTTAATGGTTTAAATACAGACAGTATTGCAGCTTTATTTATGTCACATGCAGTTCACAAAAGAAAAAAGCTCTGTGAGCCATTGACTACTGTAAGCCATATATTGTGATCCTTCCTTCATTTTTAATAATGTTTTTACTGCCTCCAATGTAAATAGCATTTGCTTGCACAAGGGTCCTAGAATCTGTCCCATTATCACAGAATCACAGCATTGTTAGGGTATACTGTTGTAGACTAAATAATAAGGTTGGTTTTACCTCAAACAGTGAGATTAAAGAACAATTCACTAAGAAACACAGGGAAAAGTACACAAAGAAAGTAACATTAACATTTTATTGGAGCTGAGGTAGCTTGTCTTACTGTGGAATAGTTGGCTGAGATATTAGCAGTTTGTATAGTGATGTTTTTCACTTTAATTTAGATTTTAAACAGTCAGAGCAAGGAAATAGCAAATAGTATCATTTACATGTCACAGCAAATCCAGATTGCACAAAGGCAGCAGCAAATGCCAGAAGTTACAACACGAGCAGCTGCACAGAACCCACAAGCTCCATCAGTCGCATTAGCACAGCAAGTCATGCAAGCACCAGAAAAATTATATTAAAAGGGTGACTGGGTGTAGGGGGTCTGTAATTTAACTTAAGCCCTCTCCTGAAAAAGGAGAATGCTTGCCAATAGTGAAGGCTGGATCATTAGGTGGTGAAGTGGCTACTGGCAATTGACTCTACTAGTGAAAGGGTGACAGGACCAAATTCGTCACTGCTGCACCCTTCATGCAAGGTACAGGTTGTGATTTTGGCCATTAAATACAGGCTAGATAGGCCTGTTGGCCATTTGAATGGGAAAGTGCTGCTGTGTCTCTTCAGGTGCTAAAGAAGATTTTGCCTGACTGAGTTAATGACAAGTTCAGTAACACATGGGCCCTTGAAGAGACCAAAGATGCTCACTCTATGAGGAAGGCAAAAATACTTTTAAAATGGAGGCAGACATCTATAAAAATTAAGAACTCAATATATCTTGCAGCTCCCATGACTTCATGGACGAGGAAAATGAAAACTAAAAGGAAAACAAAAAAAAAGAAAAAAGGGAAAAAAAAAAAAATTAATTTCTTGCTTGGTTTTGTTTTTTGTGCAAAATAAATGATGCATCTTATGTTAATTTAGTAAAATTAGCACCCAGACTGTCTAAGCAGTAGGAAAAGAATATGCAATTATATTTGACTGCAGAACAGGAACACACAATTGGCTTTCATCTCTTCTTTGTGTTAAAGGAACAGCTGCAATTTTTAATTTATTTATTTATTTACTGCTAGTGCATTTTTGCTGCTCGGAAAACTAAATAAATGGTCACACAGGATCCATAACAGATTTTATTTATTTTTTTTTTTTTTCAGACTGAGCTATAAAGAACAATATTTTGTTCTATTTTTTTTAAGCTGACTGGTAATAATTCTGAGTAAGAAAGAACATGATTGGCAAAGTTTAGCTTCAAAATTCACGTGTAAGCATTGCTATGTGTCCAAAGCCCCCTCTTTTCCCCTTTTGATTTACAAACATTTATTTGTTCAGGGACACCACAAGTACAGCTTGCTTATACATCTAAATATGCATACCAAACAGTTCATAAGACAAACACTACAGAACAGCTACTGCTTTTTATTTGCCAATTATAGTTACAGATTAAACAGATTTTTAAAAGGGGACATTAGCATTGCCTACTGCTAATTCTAAAATAAATAAAATTATAAGGAGTGAATCAATTTTTGAAAGGTTAAGTAGCTATGGTTTGATTACATGTTTGAAAATCTACATTTAGCCTCCTGCTTTGGAAACCAAGCTGTAAATTTCTCTAAATTTACAGCAATTACTGATTGCTCTTAAACTAGAACTAACACAGAAGTAGCAATTTTTGGTATTTTTGAACATCTCTTTTGATCCCTAGCTAAATTAAGAAAGTTCAGACAGTTTATAAACATGTGACATGGCCAGACTTTCAAATCTCATAATTTATTCAATTTCTTAATAACTGTTACCCTATATCTATCCATTCCTCTGACAGCAATGACTCTTTAAAAACTCAACATTTTAAAGCTCTGGATGTAGTCAATGGGTTTTGCATAAGGATTATTTGAAGGACTCCAATGGGAAAGGGATCTTCATCATGCTGGTGACTGTAGCAAGCTGAGTAACTTGCCAACCTACCCAAAAGCACCCAGTCCGTCACCATCCATGCAGGACAAGCCTCTGTCGTTTACTAGTGCTTGTTTCAGATTCAAAAATACTATCAGTATCTACATGCTACTGTGGTTGCTTTCATTACTCACTTTTTTATTGCACTCAATATCGAAAAAACAGCCATAAACGATAGAGCTTGAAAAGCTGGCAGAATGTTACTCATAGGCGCACTGCCATCTTCTGGGAGAATTTATCCAAGTTTTCAGTCAGATGAATAAACCACCTAGTCCAGTTTCTGTCCAGTACAGTGAAGAGGTTGATGTCCACCTAGCCAACAGTAAAACTAAGAGCTTTGCATTTTGGTTTTATGATCTCTTGCTTCATTCAGCAACAAGAAATAATCATCATCCTAAGTTGCAGCTATGAGCACTAATATATCAGACTGCTTAAGAAAATCTCTCTCATGGCCACAAAAGGCAACAGATCACTATAAAATATTATTTTCAAATAAAATGTGCAACATTTTTAACTGTTGTCTCTATAATTCCTGCTGTTATCCAATAATCCAAAGAAAAACATAATGTGGTTGAGTGCCACATCCAGTCAGAGACTCATTATGAGCTTGAGATATATTAGCTAATCTTCAAATAACTAAAGAGTTATTTTTTATCTATATTTTGCCTAATGATGCACACTGACCCTCTAGAACAGGCTGTTAATAACCTGTTTGATAACATCTTCCATGCTTAGACAGATTACAGCTGAAAATCAGCTTCATGAAAGGGTGCATGTATCTCAAAATATTGTAAGGCTGCTAATAAAAAGTCTGGATGCCTCAGATGGAAAGCAAACACTCCCGTCTTTTGAAATATTTTTTCTCAAAATAATTCTCTTTCATAGAGCACATTGAGAAATGATGTCCAACAGCTCCTGCAGAGATCACAGCAATTGTAAATTTTTTTAAGGCTTATATATATCAAGTCTCCATTGCTCTTTATAAAACAGAATTTCAATCTGTAGGTTCTGTGGTGCAGAGGTAAGGAAGCAGAGAAAAAGTTTATTCCACCCTATTATGTAAATAAATGTTATTAAATAAAACAATCTGTTTTAACAAACTTAAAATACCTGTTTTAGGAAGCCTCAAAAACCTTAAGTAACAATATATTCTGCTGCTTCTGTTCCAAAGTTAATCAGTTAACGCACTCAGACTCTCAGTCCCTCTACCAGGAATTACACCCACCAAAACAGATTTTAAAGCAAATGCCTTGTCTTGAAATTAAATGAAACAGCTACTACAGCTGATAAATGCTGGTAAGCTAAGGACAGGATGCTAAAACTTCACATGGGTCAGTGACGACTCCTCTGCCACCACCTTGTCACAGCTCAGGCTCTGACTAGCACAGAACAAGGTTTCATTTGTTTAGTTGCTGTTTGCTACCAGCTGTTTTTTCCATGTCCCACCTAACTCTGACCACCAGAGAACCTCAGCTGGGGCTCTCTGCCAGGTATTTTGAAGGAAAAAGTTAATAGCAAACAATTAGGCTACAATTCTGTTGTCTAATGATCTCAGCACAGTCATGTACCTTCAGACTTTCTGTTACCAAGAATCACAGAATCATAGAATAGTTAGGGTTGGAAAGGACCTTAAGATCATCTAGGTGCAACCCCCCTGCCATAGGCAGGGACACCTCTCACTAAACCATGCCACCTAAGGCTATGTCCAACCTTGTTGTTTGTCATGTGCCTTAGCATGCCTTCCAGGAGAATCTGCCCCAAGATTTTGCCAGGCACAGAGGTGAGGCTGACTGGTCTGTAGTTCCCTGGCTCATCCATTTTCCCCTTCTTGAAAATGGGGGTTATATTTCCCTTTTTCCAGTTGTCAGGAACTTCACCTGACTGCCATTTTTCAAATATGATGGACAGTGGCTTAGCAACTTCATTTGCCAGCTCCTTCAGGACACACAGATGGATTTCATCAGGTCCCATGAACTTGTGCATGTTCAGGTTCTTAAGATGGTCTTAAACCAGATCCTCTCCTATAGTGGGCCCACAGTCTTCATTCTCACAGTCCCTGCATCTGCTTCCAAGACTTGGGTGGTGTGGTCAGAGCATTTGCAAGTGAAGACCGAGGCAAAGAAGTCATTCAGAACCTCAGCCCTCTCCAAATCCAGGGTAGCCAGTTCTCTGGATAGCTCCCTGAGAGGGCCCACATTGTCCCTAATCTGTCTTATATTTGCAATGTACCTACAGAGTTCCTTCCTGTTATTCTTAACATCCCCAGCCAAGTTTAATTCTATCTGGGCCTTAGCTTTTCTAACCGGGTTCCAAACAACATCCGTGTATTCTTCCCAGGACATCTGTCCTTTTGTAAGCCTCTTTTTTCCTTTGAAGTTTTCACAGCAGCTCCTTATCCATCCAAGGAGGTCTCCTGGGCCTCCTGCTCTACTTCTTTCTAGTTGGGATGCAACACTCATATCAATGAATATCTGTGATGTTCAGAGGGATGTCAAACAGAGGCATTTTCCAATCTCCGTTTATTCTGCAACTTATCTTGACCATTTTAGCTTCCTAAAAATGGAAGCACCTGGGAAGCTCATAGGTATGAAATGGATAAGTCTGCCAGATCCAAATGGCAAACCCTTGTCAAATATCTTCTTATTCTCCTCCTATTATCTACCCAGTTAAGAGGACTTTGCAAAGAATGTCAGTCACTGGATGTAAAGAGGTTCACCGAGAACATTAGCAATGAAATTCATCTTCAGTATTCTGAGGAAAGCTTATGAATACAAATAGGAGCTCACAGAAGGAGGCACATTCTCCCTGCACAACTATTCCATGGTGTAAATATGCTCCAGACAACTTACTACAGATAGTTACAGTAGAGAGGAATCAAAGCTTGTTTTGGGGAGAGGACTGTGAGGCAAGGGCTGAGTTATTTCTCCCTCTATTGCGATGCACAGGAATTAAGTGTCCACACTCATGTCAAATAAAAATGAGACTATTCAATTTGAAACTGGGACCAGATGCATTTCTGAAATCCAAGCATGTTTCTGGAGCTGCAGATGAATGGAAATAATTTGCTGACCAGAAAAAAAAAAAAACAATCCATAATTTTGTCAAAGCCAGAAGTCTCAAAGTAACAAAGTAAACAAAACCAGTATTTTTCTAATGCTGGATAGAGAGCACCCCACACTGTCTCAGGAAAAAATAAATAAAAAACAAAATAAAATATATATATAAAAGGATTTGGAGATAAATTTCATTAAAATAGGGACATAAAAATAGAGTAGATCTGCTTTTGGTTTCCAGACAGGATTAAAGTAAGCCTTCATTTTCCTCCCCTGGAAAGCCCAATGTTGCCTGGGGAAAGCTTGAATATTCTCCTCTGTGTGGAGAGAAGATGCAGAAACCGTGATGACCTAGGACACAGGACTTTTCCAAAACCAGACTTAAAAATATCTCCCATCCATGAGAATGGGAAACAGAAGGACTGGAGGGATCTCTGGTGCAAGGATTATTAAAACCCATGGAGTATAGTTGTGACTATTTAGGCTTTTTTACCCCTTTTGGTTTCTTCTGTAAACCTCTGATGTTCTTTGCACCAACAGTGAAAGCAAGCAGTTCTTCTAGTGTAGATGGCAGTAAACAAGTAGGTTCTAGGAAGAGTGAAGGTTGTAAAATTATTGCAAATTAATTTTCTTGTTCATGAAGACAATTAACTCATGATGTTGCTCCTTGGCTCCAGACTACAGCTGCCAGTCCAGAAAGTTTGCTTCCAGAGGATAAAGTGCTTGAACAGCTCTCTCCATTGCCCCACTCCAGAATCCTTGCTCCTTGCCCTCCTCCCAGCCTCAGCCTAGAAGAGGCTTTCCCTTGTGTTTACCAAACTTTCTTTCCAGGGAGACCTCTTTTTTATCTTTTAGTCCTACTGGCCTTTTTTTGCCAGTAACCTCCAAGGAACAGACACACAGCTCTTTCCCACTCTGGGAGGGGAAGACCCCTTCACCTCTCCTCTACATGTGTGCCACGACAGAGCACTCAGACTTGGCTGTAAATTCTGTCTTTTTTCCAGCCTGAGTCCATCTGAGTTTCATAGATTTTTGCTGCTGACAACAACACATCTCCGCAGTCATCAGAGCTGCAGCTTTCTAGTCTGATCCTAGCAATACTTTCATAGACAGGTCTAAAAGAAATAAAGATGCTTTGATAAAAATTATTCTGATTTATTCTAAAGCCCTACAGTATTTATTAAGGATGTACACTCATTCGGGACACAATGAAAATTCTGGGGTTTAAGAATTAGTTGAGCACCTCCTACCTGATTATGTGAAGGCAAGAAAATGAAGCATCAAAAATCATCAGATATTTAAGCAAAGCAAGCAATATAGTTTTGCTGACATTTGATTCACATAGAAAGTGACTTTTTTATATTCATTAAAGTGTAAGTTTTTTGAACGAGTAGAGATAGATGCTGGAATAAATAATTGTTTCTTTACGCCCTCAGAATTCAAAAACGTTATTTTAAATATTTACAAAGCAAGGACTGCAATGCAGTTTCTAGATAACTAACCTTTTGTTCTTTGAACAAAAATGATTGCTCACTTTCCCACAGGAAGAAATCATCGAGTTTCACCCATAGTTCCTTTCCTGCATGATTAACTGATACTTCTGAACCAGCAGATGACCTGCAGTAACCATTCACAAGGGGCCCAAGTCATAAATAGATACAGTCTCAAAAATATATATCTAAAAGCAAAACAAATCTTGAATCAGCAACATGATAGGTTTGCTTGGCACATATTAAGATATAAGGATTGAGTTTTCACGCAACTGAAAGTCTATGCAATTTTCTTGGACGACCCATGTAAGGAAAGCAATAAAAGACCTGAAAACTAAGAAAATGTATCAGATATAGATAAAAATATCTATGCTTGTAATGAATACAGTCTGGCTATAGTTCACTGACAGCAAAAATTAAATGCAGAGTAGTTTTATCATGACTTTCAAACAAGAGTAGAGAATCACAATTAAGCTCAGATTTCAACATCAATGGAAGCTCAATTGTACCAGCATCAGCGAAGTCTACATAATAAAAATATCTATTAATAGTGAGAAGTAACTATACCAAACATATGGATAAATATAGAAAAGGCCGATAAATAAAAACGACTGCATATAACTGTCCAAATAGACTGTGCTGGAAGTTAAAACTTATTAATGCTTTAATGAAAATAAGTTGCTTTCTATCAGCACAACATGCTCTAAAGAGTTCAGAAGCAGCTGGAAACACCTTTTGAGGGTATATAAGCTGTCTTCCAAAGATGCTACCCCAGAAGTTGTGATCCAAGAACATTAACTTTTTCAGTTTTGTAAAGTTCTCCCACTGTTGTGGTGGCAAAGCAGAGCTCAAAGGTTTGCACTGCCCCATTAATTCACTCCAGGCTTTATCTTCCTGCCAATAAGTCACATGTCAGGGTTGCTGGTTCTCTTCTTCTTTAACCAACAGGAGGAAAGACTGCAGATCTACACAGCCAGTTGCTGTGTGCTGCCTTACTTTGGTTTACAGAAAAGGGCCAAAGAGCAGGGAGAAGTTTTGAGACTTACTAGAAATATTTTCCCTTCCAGCTAAGGAGCCATGCACATATTTCAGCACAGCTAGAGAGGAACTACAGAAGAAAACTGGCCAGGCTCAAAGTGGCACAATATTTACAGTATGATTCACAGTTGAAACCTTGGTAGTGGAACAGAGATGTCATTTCTTTCCACAATACTTGTAGAAGGAGCTAAACAGGTAGGCAAAGCACAAAAGAATAGGATTACCACATGCCTCACTTTTTTTCTATTATTTCACATTCAAACTTAAGAGGCTGCTTGAATTTAAACTATGCATCTTGAAGCTTTATAGCACTGATGATAAACAATTCAGTGGCACAGGTGAGTCAGAGGGATTTCATCACTCACACAGTAAATGATGCAGCTTTAAAAACCACAGAAGTCTGGCATCCATCCAGAAATTAACTTAAATACTATGAAAATTGAAAATTACAGGAGACTTAGTACATAGTTTAATGGTTATGTAGCTGCTATACTATTTATAAGGCACCCTTCAAGCACACTCATGGACTGGTTGATTAGCATGTCAAACACAGTAAGATATATGAATGTAAGCAAAACATTACAAAGAAAGTTAGGTCTTGACTTTAAAATGAAAGAGGTTATATTTCACAGCCTTGAAGCCAGTTTTGGAATAAGTTTAGTGCTAAGAAGTAATTTTAAAAGCAATAATGACCCTCTAAGGAACAGAACTGGTCTAAATATAAAAGTGGTTATATTTCTGATATCAGCACACTGAACCAAATTATATCTGGAAAATTAAGTATGAAAAAAACCTGTCTGATCTGTCTAAGGAGAAACAGATTGGATTTCAATGAGCTAGCCAGTTAAGGACAAAGGCTCAAAAATACTAGGAGGGAAAAAAATGCAAACTGATGTATTCAAAAGAGCCCAGGGGAATCAGATTTTCATGTGCAAAGACTGTCAGAAAACAAGATTTGTTGTTGTCATGGAAATCAAAATAAAACCAAAGCCAATTCCCAATCACAATGGAAGGGTGGGATTTTGAAATTTTCCCTGGAAAAAAGTTTCCAAGGGAAAAAAAAAAGAAAAAAAAAAAAAAAAAACCAACCCAAAAACAATTCAGAGCCATAAAAATATGTTGATTCTGACCTATGAAATGCTTTGTGTAGGTAAGAATCAGAATTTCATTTCAGGAGTTCAGCTCACCTCTATTTATATGATTAAAATATTAATAGCTATGTACTAACAATGATTCTATGATTCTATATAGTAACAAGTTTACTTTGTATAGAAGAAAAACCTTTTCAGTACTAAATGCAAATACAGGCATGACAAACAGATCACAAAAGCAAACAAACAAACAAAAAAGATTCAATATTTCTGGTTTGTTCTTTGGCTTTTAAAATCAGATATGAAATAGAATTATTAGCCTGTTCTTACAAGGGTGCTGCTGCGAAGATAAGTCACATCAGTGTAGTGCTCACATACCAAAATTATCTATACCAAGAAAAATTAAGTAAATATGACAAAGATTGATAGTAACCTTGGAATTTGCTCATGGCAGACTTTCACTGCATCTCTGTCATGCTCCCAAGGACCTTTTTACTGAATACTAAGTTATTTCGCTCTATTGACATGATTCCCATTTTTTTCTACAAAGGTCCTTCCTCCTTTTCCACCAGTGAGACCATAGGAAAATAGCACCACAAAGGATATCAACTTCTCTCCTCAAGTCCAAGACAGCCAAAAAGGCAGTTCAAATGTACAAGGCTGGGTCCCACCATCTAGCTGTTTTCTCCTCACCACACAAGTTCTTGGGCTAGTGACACCTCTGCGACACAAGTAGGTAGCTCAGCAAAGTCCTTACTTGTGTAAGTTTTCCTACCCCCAACAAACTGACAAGTTGCATGAAATTTTGGACTGCAGCCATAACTACAGAGTCACTGAAAGAAGAGTTGGATCTCCATCAAGAGGACAGTAAACCAAGGCCTTTTCAACTTTCAGGGAAGCTCCTTTCTACCCACTCCGCAGAAAATTATTATTTTTTAAAAACCTGCATCATAGGAGCAATCTACTTTACCTTTACATAGATTAAGATCAGCACAACTGAGATACCAAGCCGCTTGAGCTGGGGCTGGGCAAGTGGCTGAAGAGAAGCGGGAGGAATTCTCGAGCTACTTCTACCATTAACCCTTCTTCTTCACTCTCCTGGCCTTGAGCTGATCGCTTTTGTTCCTAAAGATTACAGAAAGAACCCCTTCTTCAAAAGCATTTCATGTACGCTAAGATCGCTCTAACTGCCCAAGTCTTCCCTTTGCTAGACTGAACAACATAAATATTAACAAATAATATTGTAACAATCTCTCTTTTAACCCTAACCTCTCCATTTTATTACACTGCATTAGCTTATTAGCTGCTAAGTAGTTACTGGTTAATGCTAGTTTATTTACTGGAAAGAGCTCTATTCAAAACAAATTCACCAATTATTGCAGAAAATATAAATCGTAGAATCTTAGAATGACTTTGGTTGGATGGGGCCTTAAGGATCACCTAGTTCCAACACACCTGTCATGGGCAGGGCCACCTTCCACTAAACCATTTTGCTCAAAGACCCATCAAACTGCACCCTGAACATTTACAGGGACAGGGCAGACACAGCTTCTCTCAACAACCTGTGCCAGTGCCTCACCACCACATAGTGAAGAATTGCTTCCCAATATCTCACCAAAATCTCCCCTCTTTCAGCTTAAAGACATTCCTCTTTGTTCTACCCCTACCTGCCCTTGTAAAAAGTCCCTCTCAAGATTTCTTTCTAAAAGCCCCTTTAGGCATGCGAAGCTGCTCCAAGGCCTCCTCAAGCCAAATTCTCTCAGCCTCTCTTCATAAAAGAGGTGCTCCAGTCCTTTGATCTTATTCACAGCCCTCCTCTGGACTCCATTTGTAACTACTACTTAAAAAAAATATCTTTTCTCTGTTCAGCTTTCACCCTTATCAAATCAATCACATGAACAGATAGGGCCAAACAGGCTTTACACATGAGGTTTTTTTGTGCTTTATAATGAGACTCTCACTCATAAACTTATTAAAATGAGCTTGTTTCCTTTCTCAGGAGGCGATTTTACTTGTAACTGCATTTTATTTTCTGTCTTGAGCAAACTAGATGATTAATTTCTCCTTAACAATCACCACCTGAGCGTCACATACATCAAGGGAGGCAATGGACCAGTAACAGCAAGCAGGGAGAAGACACAGATTTTTTTTTTTCCTCCATCTATATTCTCCAAGGAAAATATGCCTTTCCCAAAGAATAGAGCTATAACTGGATGAAAACAGGTTTTTTGTGAATAGAAAATTCATTGGAAAAGTCTGTGACTGGAAGACTAACTTTATTTCTGTATCCAGCCCACAGTTGGTAGGAATTTTCCACAAAACAAATAAATGGAACAAAAACAAAACAAAAAAGGCAGGAGGGCCTTTGGAACAGTGCATATTTCATTGTGAAATTTTCTGAGAGTATCTTGTTTCCAAACATGCTGAACTGCTGCATTTCAACATATTCTAAAAAAATACTTTTTCATTGTGAAACTTTTTTTTGTTTTTTATGTCAAACCAGCCTAAATTTAATTAGATGCAAAAGAATTAACCCCTCAAAATCAAATAGAACATGAAGTCAAAAAGAGCTCTTAATGATTTGTTTAAAACAATTTGATCCAGCAGCCAAACAGAAAAATCTATTGTTTGCTGTAATGTTATACTAATTTTTTATACAGCTGACAGAACAGCACAGGGGATGATTATTTCCACTCCTTCATATTAATGTCTTTTTGTTTGTTTGTTTGCTTTCTTAGACATTTCATTAATGATTATCATAAACAAGTTGGCCAAAACTAAAATTAGCTCTTTCAACAAGACCTCAACTTTTTCCACTTCTCCAAAATTAAGTCACCATTTTCCCAGTCTTCAAGATCACCACCCCCTTTTTGACCACCACTCCCCACAGGAAAGGAGCACATAGACTGAAAGACAACTGAGATCCTACGTAGCTTAAATGTCAGAAAGAGAAGCAAAAGATGTGATGGAAAACAGAAGTGCTGGACAACAGAATGGCTGGCACAGGATCATATGAAACTTCAATTAGAGCCACAAAGGAATAGCCCAGTCTTTTGTATCCGAAAGCCACTGCTCTCCACCACGAGAGCCATCCGCCTGAGCCAGCCCAGAACCACCCCTGATGCTCCATGCCCTCCTGTACTGCCATACCTACAGTTGTCTACTCCTGGTGAGAGCAGGATTGATTGAGGATCCCTTCAGTACAATTTTTCCCCAAATGACAACAAAATTCTTAGCTGCCTGCTTTTCCAGCACTTGAGCTGCCTTCGCGCTGACAAAGATAACTTTTAATTAAGGTGTCAAAAACTTACTGGATGGATCATAGAGATGGTTTCCTTCATGCTGAGCTGTCTCAGATTCTAAACTTTTTCAGCTGCTTTTCTTGACCACTTAATTAATGAACAGTTCATCATCTGACTTGCCAAGGAAAAGGTATCTCAATCTCCAAGAAAGGAGTCAGAGGTAGGAAAGAGACAGCAGATTTTCTTTCTTGTCTTTATTTTTCTTATGCTGAAGTGTATATACAGTTCTGTCCTCTTTTTTTTTTTTTTTTATGCTCAAATGTATATACAGTTCCTTCTTATTTTTTTCCAACAAAGATCACTCTGAAAACTGGAATTGTTTATCTGTAAGAGTTAGTCAAAGATTTTTGCCTGTCTTTTTTCATCACACAAAAATCTGTACTTTTCTTCTCTTTTTTTCCTCCGTTAAAAAAAAAGGGGGGGG
>JANRGW010051261.1:0-26144 GCA_024733675.1 Psilopsiagon aymara | reverse complement strand
GCTCTCTTGAAGTCCAGGGCAGTGAGCTTGCTGCACGCTCTTCTCACTGTCCTGAGGATCTCGAATTCGACCATCTCTTGATCGCTGCAATCAAGGCTGCCCTGGAGCGTCACATTTCCAACCAGCCCCTCCCTGTTGGTGAGCACGATGTCAAGCATGGCACCTCTCCTTGTCAGCTCCTCTATTACTTGCAGAAGGAAGTTGTCTTCCACACAATCATCATACACAGCTGTATGCTCTTGCTCTCCTGACCTCACTTTTCACAAGCAAAAGTGTAAAGTGTCTGGTCTCTAGTAAGACTAAAACCAGTATCATTGGCTTTGTCTGTCTTTGATCAGTGTCTTCGGTAACTTTATTGCAGTGATGACTCAGCTGAAAACACGCTGTAGAGAGCATGAAATATGTGCTTAGTTAGGTTGATGAATATTGCATTTGAGCTTTTTAGTCACCTGTAGTTCTTAGCAACTCATGCAGGGGCTGGAAGTTTTAAATCTGATGGGTAAGTGAAAGCTTTAGAATCTCCTGTATCTCATGGGAAAATAAAGTGGGCAATGCAATTTTCAAGACCTATATTTTTGAGCAGGTTATTTATGAATGTAAAAAAAAGCACTATTTCTATGGTCTTGAAGAAATGAAGGAAAATATGCCTGAATCTCCATAGCAGTCATGATGTGACTCGTTGGCATGTTGAAAATAAAGCATTATACACTGCTTTAGAAACTCAGCCACCATGAGGATCAAACTTGTTCCTGAATCAATAAAGACGACAGGACTGCTCATAGGATGAGTGAGTTAAGGATGACACCCTTCCAATACAGAGTGAAGAGGAGACATTTGTTTAAGCTGACAGGAAGCCCCAATTAAAATAGCCTCTGTCTTTCCAACACTTAGCAGTAGGAGGTCATTAGTCATCCCAGACTTTAAATCTGACAGTCAGACAGTATCGTCTTTACTGAGGAGCAGGTAACATAGGTTGAACTAATAAATATAGTGCAAGTCCATGTATCACTGGCATCCATATAAAACCCAGTATGGATCCAAAAATAACAGCAATTATCTGTGGCATCAAGATCAAAAGAAATATCGACTGTTGGTGAAATTCCTGTATCCCCAGACATAAACTTAGAAGACAGAGATGCATTGCTATTTACCACTGCACATTAATCTTTCTGAGGACAGGTTACGGAGGGTAGGTTAGGGTATCTCATGTAGGATAATCACACTAACTATTGTAAGGACAGCTCATGACACAAAATGTCAAATCACCCCAATTTCCAGCAAAGGTTTCTGAAGCACAAGGTCCTACACCTGGATCAGAACAATCCCAGGCACAGCTACAGATTGGGCAGAGAAGAGATTCAGAGCAACCCTGTGGAGAAGGACTTGGGAGTGTTGGTTGATGAGAAAATGAACACGAGCCTGCAGTGTGCTCTTGCAGCCCAGAAATCCAAACACATCCTGGACTGCATCAAAAGGAGTGTGACCAGCAGGTCGAGGGAGGTGATGCTGCCTCTCTACTCTGCTCTCACGAGACCTCACTTGGAGTACTGTGTGCAGTTCTGGTGTTCTCAACGTAAAAAGGACAGGGAATTGTTGGAGCAAGTCCAGAGGAGGGCCATGAGGATGATCATGGGGCTGGAGCACCTCCTGTATGAAGACAGAATGAGAAAGTTGGGTCTGCTCAGCCTGGAGAAGAGAAGGCTGCGAGGAGACCTCATAGAAACCTTCAAGTATCTGAAGGGGGCCTTTAAGGATGCGGGGGAGGGACTCTTCATTAGGGACTGTAGTGAGAGGATAAGGGGTAATGGGTTTAAACTTTAACAGGGGAGGTTTAGATTGGATATGGGGAAGAAATTCTTTACTGTGCTGGTGGTGAGGCACTGGAATGGGTTGCCCAGGGAAGTTGTGAATGCTGCACCCCTGGCAGTGTTGAAGGCCAGGTTGGACAGAGCCTTGGATGATATGGTTTAGTGAGAGGTGCCCCTGCTCATGGCAGGGGGGTTGGAACTGGATGATTCTAAGGTCCTTTCCAACCCTAACTATTCTATGATTCTATGATTCTATGAGCCGACAGTGTGTGCTCGCAGTTCAGATAGTCAATTGTATCCTGGGCTGCATCAAAAGGAGCATGACCAGCAAGCAGGTCGAGGGAGGTGATCCTGCCCCTCTACTCTGCTCTCGTGAGACCTCGCTTGGAGTATTGTGTACAGTTCTGGTGTTCTCAACATAAAAAGGGCTTGGAACTCTTGGACGAGTCCAGAGGAGGGCCATGAGGATAATCAGGGGACTGGAGCACCTCCCTTATGAAGATAGAATGAGAAAGTCGGGGCTGTTCAGCCTGAGAAGACAAGGTAGCATGAAGACCTCATAGCAGCCTTCCAGTATCTGATGGGGGGCTATAAGGATACTGGGGTGGGACTCTTCATTAGGAACTCTAGTGAGAGGACAAGGGGTAATGGGTTCAAAACTTAAAGAGGGGAAGTTTAGATTTGATATGAGGAAGAAATTCTTTACTGTAAGGGTGGTGAAGGCACTGGAATGGGTTGCCGGGGAAGTTGTGTATGCTGCACCCCTGGCGGTGTTGAAGACCAGGTTGGACAGAGCCTTGGGTGGCATGGTTTAGTGTGAGGTGTCCCTGCCCATGGCAGGGGTATTGGAATTTGGTGATCTTAAGGTTCTTTCCAAGCATAACTGTTCTATGATTCTATGATCCTATGATGCATATTCAAGGTACAGGCAAGAAGGAAGCAAATCCTGTGGCTTTATTGTTATCTGTTGAATTGAAGAGTTTAATGCAATTATAACTTTTAATTATATTTCTCTACTTCTTATTTACCTGTTGTTCCCCCATTATTGCATAATTTGAATCACACAAAAAATGCACAGTTTAAAATATTTTCCTAAGAATAAAATCATAAGAGTTATACGAAAATGTAACTTCATTCATTTATAGCACCAAAGCTGTATGAAGCAGATATAGTAGGATTGCAATACTATATGGACTAACACAAAGGGGACACATAAGCTTTCTGTTACAAAGGAAGCTGAGCTTAAGACTTAAACGATATATTTGAAAAGACTGAAACAGTGTGTCCCCTGAGAACCTTAGAAACCTCTTCACCTTATGTAGTAAATCTTGTTTTATATGCTGTAGATGCCAATCTTCTCTCTCTGTCTGCTTACTGATGTTCAGCCCTGCGGGTATGATCGTTCAGTTGTTAGGGTTTTTTTTAAGGAGGTTTTTGAATGATAATCTGAAGTTCAGAAGCATTGCTGTAACCTTGGCCACATATATATTTTAATTGAGTGCTGCTTTTCTGAAGGTAGACCGGGGCGAAATATTTTTTGCCCAGGTAAGAAGTAGGTAATGCCTTTACAAGAAATATCAGGATAAGGCTCAAGAACACATGAGAGCTTATAAAGAGTGTGTTAATTACATCAAGTTAATAGGTAACAAACCAATACAGTAAAAAGTAACTGGTTTCAATAAAATGATTATAGAGGTACATGGGAAGAAATAAGTTTGTCAAAATGAAATCATAAAGGTCCATTAAAACACAAATGTCTAAAAAACACTACTGTGGTCTACTGTTACAAAGTTGCTATAATGAAACCTAGTGCTAGATTGTCAGTGAGATCAAAATTTCTAATTGCTTTCATGACAGAGTTAATGTGAGTCTTGACCACCTGGGTTAGTCAAGGCCAAGTGAGAGAAGACATGTTGCAGATTCGATACCTGGAGTACTGATGCACTTGCACAGTGAAACTTAAATTATGCCTTAAATTTTGGGGTTGAGAGATGTCAAAAAATTCTTTGTTTCTTTCATATCAAGGTAGGGATACTTCAGTCCTCTTGGCCTGAAGAGCTTCTGTGGGGATGGCAAAGAAGGACTTATGATACTCAAGTGGCTAAATATATATTGTAACTACAATTCACGATTGATTCACTCAAGATGGTCTCATGTACCTGCAGCTGCAGGTGACCATATTGCTTGGGATGAAATTAGTGCTAAGCTGGGGTGACAAACTGTGTGTGTTGAGGTGAGGGTTTGGGGTAGCACACAAATGTCTGCCCAAGTTAGCTGGGATAAAGGCATGCACCAGCTAGCACAGCCTGCTTTGCACTGACCTTGGGTGTTTTCTAGCCCACTCTGTCTCAAACAACTCCTAAAAAGACCAAGAGATGATCTACAGCCAGCCAGAAATAAGGCCTCTACATGAGAGCACTTGGGCCATCCCAATACTAGACTAAAGAATCTGATGCCCAACTGCAGTGTGTGAGTGGCAGAGTTGGGAAAATAAATCAAAAATTAAAAATAGGGTCTTTGCCTCAAGCCCCAAGATCTGTTAGAGGGGAAGATTATTGTCTTGCATCTAGTGCCACAGGTGCGAGCATCTATCTTATCTTTTAAATATTGTACAGCAATTCCTTTCTTTCCCTTCCCTAAAAATCTGCCTGCTGGTTAATTTCATAGATATCAGCTGAAACATGGAGTTGCCAGCTCTGTATAACTCACCCCAAATCTAACAGCTGTACTTGTGCACATGCAGCATCAAGCCATCTGTGCAATGTAGCACAAAGCACTTACTTGACTTAGTAAAGGACAAGAGAGAAAGGCTTTAGCACTATTAAGAAACCTTTCTTCTTCAGAGTGTTTTGCCCAGCGTATGCCTTGCTTCCCGGGAGGCGTGCAGAAACGGGTGCCTTGGAAGAGCCATGAGGAAATCTGGCTGAGAGAAATAGCATTCCTTCTGTGGGCTTGCGGTGTGTGCACACCACTGTTGGTGGAACAAATGGTAGCCATATGCTTCCTCCTGCGAGCTAGCTAGGCATATGTGACCACTGCCCTCCTTATACCAGCTCCTTGGTGTTACCACTCAGAAATCCAGCACCCTAGGAAGGACTGATCTTGTTGATGCGATCTTTGCCAGGACCCATACCTAGGAGCAAAGAAGACATGGCAAAAGCATATTCCCCCTCCTTCAGTGGCTGACTTCAATCTGGCTAATTTGCTTTTGTAAGAGGAATGAGGAGGGGGGTTGTTCTTTTTCTTCCTTCCTTGTGTCTGCGGATTAGAATGGTGATAGAGAATAGCTCAGCAATCACTAGGTGATAGTCTGGTTTGATGGTTATGTTAACACTTTTTTTTTTTTTTTTTTTTTTTTTTTAAAGAAATGATGCAGATGAAACACCTGACTGCCCAAAAACATGCTGATTTTACTTTACTTCTACTCGCACAGCTCTTGACTTCCATGCAGATAGTTATCTGTGGTGATACCAGATTGAGAATGATACCTGAACTAATTGATTCTGAGTATGGAAGGTACCAGTTCACACTCTGTTCAGATTTTACTTAAGAGCATAATAAGTATCAATTTCAAGTACCTTGAAATAAAGTTAATGGAATCATGCAATGAACGAATTCCCCAAAAAACTCAGGCTCAGACCATGCTTCCATCAAGGCTTTGAACAGTGTGCTGTTCACGCAGGAAAAGAAGATGATCTAGACATTTTTGAGGTACTCATCAGGACAGAAATCACCTGTAGGAGTAAAATCTGGACTAGCTTCTACAGTATTTTAAGTATTTGAGACTGTTTGCTTAGTAGATTTTTGGACTAGGGTCAATTCTAATTAAAATATGCATCCAGCCCCAGGGGCTAACAACTAATTCAGGGCATTTTATATTTCTGGTCTTTCAAAGCGAATCAATGTCTTTCAGAAGAGTAAAGTAGGTCTCATAAGATTGCCTGTGGCTCCACCTCTGCAAAGAGCTACTGAAGAAATATGCCATTTTCAGTCATATAACAATGGAAGGAAAACTTGCTTGATATGATCAAACTGTTTTTTAGGGAAACTGGCAATGTCTTTGTTAGCTACATGGAAGAAGTGAATCAATAAAGTATATTCCAAACTGCAACTGAGACATACACAGATGCTCACTCTCTCTCTCTTTCTCAGCTGGTATTCTTGTTGGTGCAGTAAAAGGTTGACAGGATTAACAGAAAAATAAGTAATCTTTACTGAGTCATGTTAAAGTGAATTCAAATTGATATTTGTAAGAAAATAAAATCCAAGGTGGACCTTTCTCACTGAAGCCTGTACAAAATTGCAGACTGCAGTGTTTTATCTATTATTTCAGTAAATTAACTAAAATCTCTTAAGTAGTTGAGGAGTTGCAGCTACAAGGAATTCTTGGCTTTATCTTTGCTTTTCAGTGGAGCCTGCCTTGCAAGGCTTTTACTGGTTTTGAGTTATTATGAAAGTCTCAGTCAGTAAACCATGAAGACAGGTACAAATGCACCCATCACTGTAATGCATAAATAAACTTAATTTTTCTCTGAAATCAGATGCAGTTTGGATGTTGAACAGTTATTTCAATGGGAAGGAGAGTTTAATTTCTTTAATAAATGAAATTAAGCGATCTTACGCTTGATTGACAAGTGTGCAGGTGGATCTGATGATTTAAAAAGTAGAAACCCCTCTTGAACAGAAGGGAAAAAGGTGGCAAATGATACTTCAAAATATTTTGGCATTAGAGACAGTGAGAGATTACCGTGCTAGTATGGGTAACAGACAATTCATATGTGAAATTATGGGGCTGATGAAAAGTAGTCTTCTAACACTTCATGCAAACATGCTTTTTACGGAGTACAAAGATCTGGGAGTACTTGAATAAATTTTCAAACCTTTGAAATAGACATATTTATATTTCTTTTACATAATTCGCAGGGGACTATCCAAGAGCAGGATTACACCTTGTGGTTCTTCACACACTGCAAATAAGAAAACTGCAGGCTTGAGAGTATGCATGGTCTAGGTCCATCTATAAGCAGGATGGAGAAAGAAATAGGAAAAATAAGGGGATTTGGAGATTTGGCACAAATCTTTGCTCACTGACATTACCAGCTGCAAATGTTTTTCTGGTATATTATGCTGAAAAGCATGGCAGCAGTTAGTGTTAAGGAGGAATCTGAAGGTGGCTGGAGAAAACATACAGGAGGACACAGCTGGACATGAGGATGGCTGCAGTGGTATGCCAAAAATTAACATCTTCTGTACTCAAGTGCCTCTGAAGCAGAGATTTCACTGGTATTAACTTGCAGCTTGGACTAAATTCTTGTCATATTATCTTTTGAATCTTCCAAAACAAAGGAGGTACTTACTTGCCAAAGACTTTAGACCACCCTTTTATTTGAGGGTATCTGGAAAAATACCAACATTTTCCTGCTGAAGGTTTGCCCCTTAGCATCTTGTCCACTTTTGTCTCAAGCTAGTATAAGTGAATATTTCCAGATCCACTGCTCAGATTGATATATGCTACTGTAACTGAACTGAACTGCTCCTCCTTGCTGCTATGAGATTGAAACAATTCACTAAGGCTACACCAACAGACTAAACTTCTACTTTACAATCAAGAAAAGTCACTGGCCACTTAGGAGAATTTTATTTTATTTTTTGATCAGAGTTAGGCACATCTTCTGTGGTAGAATATGATCTGTGCTTCCTATCATCAAACCAACATTGGGCCTAAAAGGAGAGCAGCAGCAATCTGCTGCTTTAACAGGGGTGGAAGAAAGGTACCTAGACAGCAGCAGCAGCACAATTCTGCAAGCTGAAACTTAATGTTGAACCAGTATATGAAATGGTGCTTAGTTTGCTTTTTCTAAGTAGAAAAACTGAAGTATTTTCATAGAACTGTTTTTCTGGGTGTTTTTTTGTTGGTTTTTTTTTTTTTTTTTAAGAAAATATTTCTGTGAATATTCCTTTTTACACTGGAAAAGCATTTATACAAAAAAATTACCAGACAGTTCTGCCATAATTCTTACTGGATTTAGTTTTATTTGTATTTTATTTTGTTAAGTAAATAACCAGGCCTTAGTAGATCTTGACTTTTTATAGTCTCTAGAGTTTAATTTTAACAGTGAAAGTGAGAAACTATAGATCAATTATCTGTTCAGTACATTGAATTTCATACCCATTATATGAGGAAACTAAGATATTCTCAGAATTTCCTCTCTCTTCTTGTCCCAGCATTTGGTAAGCTTCTGAAAAGACTTTTATCTGAGGCCCTATCTATCTGCCATTCTTAGGAAGAATGAGTGCTATAGCAAATGGATTGATCTTGAGAGCAAAATTAGAAGATTAGGAAAACAGACAATAGACTTAGCTGACCCCTCTCTTAGCCTCAAGGAGCCACTTTACAGACCATTGCAAACTCACTCAAAATCTATAAAACACAGATATCCATTACTTTTACTAGGTAGTGCCAGTACCAGTAGGGGGGATAAGATGAGGTGGTTACATGTTTGGTTGCTGATTTCTCAGTTATAAGCCTACAGTCATAGCAGCAGTTAGAGATTCTCTGTGGGGTAAAAAATTCACACGCATACAGACCCATGAGACCTTATTAAGCTTAATAGTTCAGAAATGCTATGAGGAGTTATATAAAAAATTAGAGGCAGGCATTATGCACCGATGAACAGACATTTCTCTATTCTCTCAACTTCTCTCAGTGATCTGCATGGGAGATGGGAAGTTCCTTGAATTTCCCTGCAGTTAGGAGAGAAAAAGAGAAAAGACGAACCAATTTAAAATCTACCCCAAGGGAAAGTTCTTGGGCCTGGTGGGTTTAAAGAATATTTCTACAAAACCTTCTGCTTAGCCTTTTTCCTACATTTACTTGGCAAGTTCTGTTCCTTGAGGGATTCAGGTAGATTCATTTCTGCCACTCTCAGTGCATACACTTAATTGTAAAAACTACACAAATGGTACCTCCTGTAAACTGATCGTATTCACCCGAATATTGAAGATAACAAACCCTTGAAAAAAGTTAACGTCATCAGTATGACCTGAGATGAAGTGATGTTCTTGATCAGAAGCATGTATTTTTACCGTTAGCTATGCTGTGCGCTGCTTTCCCATCTGTAAGATATGCTCCTGCATTCATCAGAGCCTGAGTCGGTTCCCACTCAGTCTTTGCTCCAGGAACCATGGCCTGTAGATCATTGCAGAGTTGAAGCAGGTGTATTATCTCCTCTTCATAAAGACGGATGTCAATTCAACTACAGTTATGCAGTAGTGTAAGAAGAATGATGGTGCCCAAAAGCAGGTAGGTTGTAAAAACATCCGGTTCCCAGAGTACTGGGAATTGGATGAGGTCTTTCATAGATCCAAAGACTTGTTAATCTTAGACTTTTTACTTTGTGCAAGATAGAACACTCTTGATATTTTATATACAAATCCTAGGACCTATTTTCCTGAGAATGGTTTTACGTTGTAATGATTTTAATTTTATAGACTCACTGGAAAAGTGATTTCCTATTTTATGGGTTCTGTTTGCCTTCTCAATCATATGTTTTGCAGATTAAAGTAAGAACAGGAGACTGATATTTGTGCAGGCATTGAATATTACAAGATCCTTCTTTACACAAATAAATTAGTGAGAAATCTTAAAAGCTCAGTCAACTCCACTAGCATTTTTAATTCTCTTCCTAATAGCTTATGACAAATACTTCCGAAAAATTATGAACTCTAATGTGCTTCTTTAGATGATAGTCTGAGTGTTTCAGATTTTGCAGACTTTAGTGTCAAATACAAAAGAAGGTCCATAAAATTACATTTATGAAACAAGTAAAGCATGTGAGTTCTTTGTGGGATAAAGTCATTTCAGCTTTGACATATGGAAAGTGAGATTTCTAGTAAGTGCTGTTTGGAGTGATGATCCTATTAGCAGGTCCATAGCTTTATAACAAGTAAGTCGCATGGTATGAAAACTCACACTTCACAAAATCAGGCAGTTTTCACTTGTGTGCTTTTAATCACTTTTGTGAGGAGACTGCAGTATCTGCATTAACTGTGTAAATTAGGAAATGTTGGAAAAATGCTTGAACAGAAAGTTCCCAGGATTTTCCAATGTGCATCTGTTCTCTTAGCAAATAACAAACTGGTGTCCTTTCATTGTGCTCCAACAGATATCCCTACTGAATGTGATATTTTTCTGATACTTTTCTGATAAAATGTGACTTATTTGGGGTTTTTTTCTAAATAATAAATTTTAACTGAAGATGTGAAGCTTTACTAATGACTTAAGAATCCAAAATCAAATCCTGGAGAAATTCGAATTTGGTTAATATATTTGCTGCTTAGTTAAAGTTAACCTATCTTTAAAATTAGATACACTGGGATACTCTAGTGGAATAACTTGAGGTCAGTGGAATCATATTAATTTATACCAATGAGGATCTTGCTCAATATTTTCCTTCACTTCTTGCCCTAGGATCTCACTAGGGAGGCTATTAATAGAGTGGCAACATCACAAGGGAAAGGAAATGGAGAAAGGGGAAATTGGATAAGCCTTTAAAAATAAATTTAATCCAATCAAGACTGCAGAGAGTGTTAGGAATGAAATTCTAGTCATGCTGTTACTGTGTACAGTCACCATAGGACAAAGTTTCTCATTTTTCACAGAAGCGCCTTCTGCATTTGTCTCTTCCCTTTGTTTCTGGTAGTTGGTACACTATGCTTACAGTGGATCATTCAGATCAATGCTTTCCCATTATTTTCACATATTCTTTTGTCTGGCTTGATCTTCTGCACCTTTTCTCAGGGTCTGAGATTTTTGTGGTCAGGAAGCTCATTTTGTCTATACTTGTGTGGCACCATGTGCACATGGGATCAGATAGAGCATGACAAATAGCAAAATCAGAACTAGATTCATTGGTGCTTGAGGTAGAACCTGCTCCACAGGCAATTTCACCTCCTGCTGAAGACCCTGCTGACCATGGCCTTCCAGTCCGTATTCCTGGAGAAGGACAGCAACATACTGCGAGGTGTAGGATGTGTTTGCCTTTATTTAGGGCTGTCTCACTCTGCTGTGGCTGTGATCACCCTCATGTGTGCATGCACACACAAACAGAAATTAAATCTGAATTGTCTGAATTCTTTGACAAGATGACTGAAAACAATGGAGCATGGTGTCAATTCCTTCATGCTCCATTAGAAATAGGTCTCAGACTTGCACCTCTAGCCAACCCCACACTAGCCTCCTCAAAGCCCATGATGGTTCATGGGGAAGCACAGTCGGCACTCTCAACTTGATTTTCAGATGCTTACATGTCAGAAAATCTCATTCAGGTGGATGCATTGGTGTTTCATGAACATAAGTGGAAAATAGTTGCTGTTTCTGTTAACGACAATGCCCATATAAAAACACTGATTCTAATTAAAACAAACTTTAATAAATGTCCCATTCTGTGGCCATGTCAGTACAAAATTTATATGAATTGACTTAATTTAAGTGCATTTACTGTATGATTAATTTTCAGTTAGAATACAGTCTAGAAAGAGAAGGCATTGTATGGCTTTCATTTATTTTTGTTTTATATTTGCAATGTTAGATATCAGATATAAATCTGTGCATGCGTGTTGGTAAATAATGTCATTACTTTTTAAAAAGGGAAACCTTTACAAGAATGTACTTAAACACAAAGATATTTTATCACATCTTTTATCAAAGCTATGGACTCTGTAATAATGCTTTCAGGATGAGTTCTTTATTTCTGCTAGATACAATTTTTATGCATTGTGATCCGGCAATGGACATAATGCTAATGACTATATACTTTCCATTCAGCAAGCAGTATTGTTGGATCCAGCCTGATTTATAAAACAACACAACAACACTAGTTAGGGCATTGTATTCTACTTGCCAGATGGTTAACTCCCATGGGTTAATGAGTATACCCAAATTCTAGATGATTTAAGATGTCCTGCGGATATTTCCTTAGGTACGAGGATTGCTGGCTGTTAATTTACATGTGTACTGTATTTTTCCCTCTCTCTATTGGTCTCATGAGGATTCTGAATTTTTTTTTCTCCATAAAATGCTAATAAGCCATATTTAACACCTTCCCCTTTTGCTTCTCTGACCATCAAAACATTGTTTTCAGATTTCAAACACTTCAGCTATTAGACTGAATTAGTTCCTTACAAAGAGCCAGGAGCTTGAAATTTATATTTGTATATGCACATGTATATGCATGCATATATATACACATGTGTATGTATGAATTCATGCTTACACACACACACACACACACATACACTCCTTTTTAGCTTGTGCATGCTATTTTTATAGGTCCCTTCACAGGAAATTCTCAAGACTTCAACTCTAGAAAATATTTGAACATATGAACAAATTTTTAACAAGCCCTATAAAGCCAAGTTAATTATTAGCTGGAAATAAATCTACACTTTGTTTTATGCCAAAACAAAAAAAATCTAACTTTGTCTCACAGAGGGATGCTTTTAGTTTTGACAGCTGAAACCCACAGAAAGGATACCCTATTAATCAATATTTTCTTGAGATCTCTCTATAATGATGTGGCACTTCATAACCTCTGACTGTGCCTAACTGGTGCAAGTTCACCTTGGAAGAAAGGAGTTTTAGAAACAACATGAAAAGCATTCATGTAGAGGGAAAAGATATGACTTAAGTACAGCTGCTTTATACTTGCACGTGGAAAAAAAAAGAGTGGAAATTGTAGGGCAGTATCAGAAGTTCAATGGGAAATGAAATGGAGATAGGACAAGTTGCCATTTCAAGATATCTGCCTATCAGCCTTCTCCTGGTTTCTAGCCCCTCTCTGTTATCAGGTCACCTTATGCTCCTCATGTACATAGAAAAAATTAACTACTTCACTAGGGAAAATGGTGTGCTGGGAAAGTCGAGGAGGGGATGTTGGTAAAGGAAAAGAGAAAGCAGAGAATTAGGAACAGGTCTTTTGTATAGAAACATAGGTGCTGACATTGTGAAATAGCTCAGTCGTGTTCGTCTTGGCAGCAGTTGCTGGCATGAAGTTTTGTGAAAGATACTATAATCAGGAATTCTTTTCTGATTCTCTTTTACCAATTGAAGGGACATACATGTTCTCTTTTACCTATATAGAGGTTTAATCTTCATTTTAAAAATCCCATAAAACTCTTCAGATAAACAGTCTCTTGAAGCAGTAAGTTTCACAAGGTCAGCACATATTGCATAAATAATATCTTTTTGGTTTAGATTAACTATTTTATCCCTACAACCTTTTTCTCTCTTTCTTAATTTTTGATAAGATGGTATTTTAATTTATTTTTCAGTTCCCTCTTCAAAGCATTTTATGTGTCTTTTGCAATCTACTGATTTTCTGTGCCTAGCTTGCAACCTTTTTGTACATGTCTATTCAGAACTGAGTGTTTGCACGATGCCCTTCAAGCTCAGGGTCCTGATGCACAATTGCAGTTCTTAAGCACCAGAGCTATATATATTACTGTTGTTTCTATCACTCCCAGCAGCAACAACAAACAAAGCCTCTCCACCATCCTAGGGATGGTGGCCATCTCTGGATTCTTTTTATCATTTCTAGTTAGGATGGCAAGAATCCAAAACGAGATTTAATCTGATGGAACTCATCATAACTGCAAAGAAAAAAGGAAGATTTTATAGCATTGTAGTCTTGGTTTTGGTTGGGTTTTTTTTTCCTACCATAACTGTACCAACCTGAAAGTTTTCCTTGAGCTATCCATTTAAACATTTTGATTTTTTTTCCCTTGAGTCACCACGGTTAATTTCAAAACCATCGGTGTGAGTAATGCAGATGATTTCTTCCCACCTGCATTACTCAGTGAGACTTTTGTTTCAGCACAGTAAAACTGAGGTACCTGGAAATACCATCCAAATATTTCAACAGCATATAAACCAAATCTACAGGGTCAGTAGAAAATGAGGAATGCAGCTGGCCTTCATCAGCATATTGATATAACATCTCCTATAATGGAGACATCTCTGAGCAAGTTTGTGCCCATTGCTGAAGTCAGTGTTTAGAGGTCAATGTTTAGAAAATCTGCCCATCAAATCTAAGGGTACTGACTTGGTTTTCAAGCTGGGGTAATGTAACAGGGATTCAGTCAGTGCTTGGCCCTGCCCTGCTGGAGGGAGGCAGGGGCTGGCAGCATAAGCAGCCACTCCTCCGTATCCACCTACTGAATCACATCAGTAAACCAAACTGAAGCCAGAGAGTGTTATAGCAAGGGGCCTGTCTAGATGGAAAAAACAGAGACACTTCTGCTGGGTTGCCCATGTCAGGCTCGGAGTAGGATGCTTGCTTGCCTGTGTGCCCACATCTATATTCTTAATAACCTGGGTCAAGAATTTGCCAGACACCTTTTGTCTGGTTCTCACTCCAGGTTAATGAAATCTGCTCCCATGACTGTAACCATCTTACTTCCAGACCTTGGTAAAATGGTTAGAATTAATAACTTGGAGATTTACTTACTCAGGGACCTCTGCAGTTAAATTCTACTATGAAGACAAACTCTACAGAAAAAGGTCAGCCTCATCACATCCTTGCAGACCTCTGGAAGAATGCTGAGTCAGATAAATATGATTCACCCTCCAACTTGATGCACTTGACTTTTACCATTTTCCTTGATTCAGTGTTTCCTTCAATAGGAGCACTGCCTTCCATCTCAAAGCACATGTTAAACTAACAGCTTGAGCTCCATGTACCTGTTTGGAAGCCTCAAAGCCCGGATATGCAACCAGGTCTGATGACATGCACTGAGGCCACAGTTACCATGACCAAACATACAGTTCTGAGGCAACATCAAAACAGAAATATACAGCTATATGGACAGCAAAAGGTCTGTTGAGGGCCTGTGGTGACAAACCCAGCCAGCACTAAAGATATTCTGTTTACAACCCTCTACCTGCTGCATCAACTTTTTAAGTACCCATAAATGCTGCCAGGTCTGATTCCAGGGAAGAAACTCATATTTGTAGTAGGAAGTATGTGCAAGCCATACCACATCTGCTCTGGCCACAATTACGCCAAAAGTTCTTAATTTCAGATAACAAACATCCCTACTGGTTTCTTACAGATGGGATAGCTAGAAGTAGGAAGATGGTGAAGCTTGATCAAGGCTAAAAAGGGTGCCAGTGGCAGATCCATCTCCTTAATTCACTGACCAGACAGGACTTGAAATCGTGTATGCAGCCTGTTTTCTGCTCAGTGTGTAGATTTTGGAGCTTAATCTCATAACACCAAGAGTACAAAAAAATCCTGACAAGCATTTCAGCACAAAAGCACATAATTCTATTCTTGTTCATAATATCTGATGATTATATAGTTAGGAAACCTATAGAACGATGGGCAAAGCAGCAAGCAGCAAACAAGAAAAATATAGACTAAGAGAGCCAATATATGGAAAGAGCTACAGGCTGAATGCCCATCTATGGAAATCTAATCAGCACGGCCTGAATACAGCTCTGCCACCCAAACAGAGCATTATAGGATGCCAGCTGCATCTGCTTCTCCCCCTAGTTATTCCTGTTTTTGAGTATAAACCAAGCTCTTAGGGAGTAACTTCTAACAGCATACCCAAATCAGCAGTGCTGTGAGAGGTGTTATAAACCTTTAAATTGCCATTAGCTAATCAGAATCATTGTTCAGTGACCATTATCTTTTATTAAATGACCACTGAATCAGAATGTTCATACTGATTTTCAATTACAATGTAGAATAGTTGCCGTGACTCAATAGCACCCATTAGCAGCACTGGGACAGCCAGTTACCACTGAAACAGCCATTACCAGGAGGAAATTCAGTGCTTAAGGGGGCAAGTTAATTTCTTCTTGTAGTTGTTTATTTCTAGCCAGGCATATTTGAAAACAGGTTTCCTAACAGGAACTGTGGTACTGTAACAAACAAAGGCAAAGTCCCATCTCTTCTTTTTGAGGGGGAGTAGAGGGTACCAGCATAAAACATCCTCATGGAAAGGCAGAACTTCCTCCATGAACTGACGCTGCCAAAGCCATGCAGGATTACGACAGCTCACATCTCAAAGTGGATGCCTCCCTGGCACAGTAGCACATCAGGGAGTAAAATACTTTCATGAAGGTTGAGCCATGATATATTTGCTCTACTCTGTGATGTGGTGTGAAAATGCCTTTCAACTTTGATAATTGAAAATGCATGCATTCTGGAATTTTTCTTGCAGTGATATCATAGATATATTTTGTGATTTACAATCATAACTATGGGTTGAGTCTTTATATAACACTATATCACATCCTATGTGCATATATGCTCATGCAGAGAAGTCTCCTCTCACTCAGTATAGTGGTAAAGTTGAAATAACAAATATCCAGGTAGCAATGGGTTAATTCTCCCAAAGGACACAGAAGCACGTAGTTAGAAACTACATCACAAATTACCATTTTTATGTCACCACCTTACCACGACTTTAGCACTAACCCATCTTCATCTTCATACTCTCATTAGGATATAATGCATATTCATGGTCCTGATTATATAGCCACTTTCTTGACTTGTTTTAATTGTGCATAAAGACATTGTGACAGGAGACCTGACCTTTTCAAGATCATTTTCTCTCCATTACTTTTCACAAAGCCATTAACTTGTCGCCTTCCATAAGATTGCAATAATTTATTTCCCATTAATAAAAAATTCCTGGTGCCATGCAAATTAAAATTTATTCAGCAAATAGAATTCTTTGGATTATTTTCTAATGGCTTTATACACTTCCAGCTTAGGAAGAAAAATAATATTAATGGATACAGGCTGAGTGGATAATTGCATACATTGGAGAAAAATGAATATACAACTGGTGCTGTGGCTTACTGCACGCCAATTACCCAGAAGAGTTCCTTTGCTTCCTTTTTCAGGAAATATATTAAATAATTTATTACAGGGGATATCATTATAATCTTGAAATTATTCCCACTGTATAAAGGGCTTGGCAATCTGATGCACAAACAACAAACGTTAGTATTAGAAAACCCACACTAAGTAAAAGTACTTGTAAGTGTAAATGAAACTAAGGGAAGGAGCAACTTTGACAAATTTGCAGCAGTGCTGCAATGGAATTAGAGAAGCACTACATGGTGAAGTGAAAAACATAGCTTCTATTTCTGTGTTTTTCTGATGAGAATGAATTTTGTTGAAACTGAATAGCACGTTAATGATAGAAAAGCTTAGGTTTTCTGAGAACTTTTCATTTTTGAGCACTTGATAAAAATATTGATATAATAGGAAAACCAGAGCATCTTAATTCAACAGTATTTATCTCTTTTTTACAATTTAAAGTATGATAAGTCCTTAGACTTGTTTACATAAGTTCCTATTGGAAAAAAGAGCTGATGCACATTTTAAGCCACATATCAGTGATATATAGTAGCAACCACACAAACAGACATTTCAGTGTTTGGAAGTTGGCAGAAAAACTGCAGACCATGTAATAACAGCCATTTCAAATCCATGACGATCTAAAAGGGAGTGATGATGATAAATCTCAGTGATATGCTGTTGGAATGTTTCAAGGCTGTAGAAAAAGAAGTCATTAAACTTTCCTCTTAAAAGTCACAGAAATGAGAGCTGAAACAGGAACTTCTGGCTACCTTCTCCCTCTCCCACACAACTCAAGGCTGTTGCCACTCTGCCCTGGTGTGATTATAAGTACTTGCTTAGAAATCTTTCAAAAACTGCTAAATAGTTCTGTATGTTGTGTTGTTTGAACATGTGTAGGAAAGCAAGGTGGTGTTTAATTCATTATCAAGACAAACTCTAAAACAAGAATATGGAAAGTAATATGGAAAGGCATGCAAGCAGAAAGGAGAAGGTATGGTTAGGAAGAGAAGCTAGATTGCAGTACAAACCCTTGCAAGTCCAGGTCCTGGAAGAAAGACATTAGAAAAATGACTTTGTCAATAAGGTAAAAATTGCTATTGCTGTCCATGCAGACAAGCCCTGACTGGCCTGGGCCAAAGTCACACTATAGACCAATCTAGCAAGTGGAATATCAGAGATGTGCTGTGGTCTATGCCTTCAAATGTCTCCTGACAAAAATAAAAATTTGTGTTTGCAGAAAGAGCAGAATGGGAGGGGATGCTTGGCCTAGCAATAGATCCTACTTCCCAGTCTGTCTTATGCTGAGGCAGAATGAGTTTTTAGCATGAAACCACAAGTTTATCAGTGAAAGCTGTGGTAGAAAACAAAGAAAAAGCTATTTATGAAAGGGCTAGAGGGGACACAACTCTGGAGATTCATCCTTTTGGCTGGTTTCTAAGAGGGTTGGTCAGTAGGAGCTTATGATTTTGGCTTGTTTGGTTTGTTTGGTTTGGTTGGGTATCCCAGAAACTGGTTTGATATGTCTGAGACCAACAGAACTGATGGCAACCATGTGAGAGTTTAGATTTCTATGGCATTAAATGAAACTGGCCTTGGAGGCTAAGCTGTATATCATCAACAAAGCCAAATTCAGCTGCTTGTACTCAGTAGCAATATGTGGCTGAGGACACTTCTAAGAATTCAAACAAAAAAAAAAAAAACAACCCTGCATGATTTTGCGACCCATTAATATATAAAGAGCTTTCTTAAGGTCATCTGGGATGCTTATTACAAGTATATTTTTTAACTAAATTAACATGGTCTTCTTGTCAAATCTGATTTTTTATTAGACGATGAATAAAATTCAAAGAATAAAATTATAAATGCAGAACAAAAATTGGAAAATGGAAGGTCAAAGTATAAGATGTTGACAATGTTTATGAACCCTAAAACAGGAACGGCAGCTGAATTTCTGACGTATGATAAAGAAAAGCCTGACAGGAATAGCAATCAACAAGCTAAATGCTTTTATCAGCCTGTTAATGCATTAGACCTGGAAGCACTTTTCTTTTTTAAATCTGGATGTTTTAACTTTTTGGTGGGGATTCTGAAACAGCTGATTGGCAGTACATGGATTTTTTTTATACTTACATCTATAAATTCAAAGTAAAGAATAACTGACTAAACTGTGATGTTCCCAGTCCTTTAAATATATAAAACTAGTTATTATGTAGATCCCCTTTAAATGCTGCCTTAAAAAAATACACTTGCAAATCATCGCAAAAATCCAGTTGAAGTTTCTAATTTATCTCAACATGAAGAAAAATCAGAAAATCTGCGTTTTTTTCTTCAGTTGGCTTTTACTTACTAAAATCCCACAGTCCCATTTTCTGTCTTAACATGACTAAATGAGGTTTTTTACCCCACACCCATGGTTTAACCTGGAGGGTAGATGTTCTGATACATTTAAATTCACAGTCAGACCTAACCTAGACATTTTATATACCTGCAAATCTCTCTCCTAAGGAATTTTTCATAGTGCAACGTGAATGACAAACATTCAATAACAAAAAAACATTCAAAGCTATTCCTTCACTCACACATATCACTTTCACAAGTTCAGAGTGGTCGTTACTGATCCCTGAATACTTACCAACAGTAATCACACTGATGTGCAAAAGTGCTGAAGAAAATTTATTATAGTTTGTCTTCCATAGGATTAATACCTCATTGCTATTAGTAGGGTATCAGTACCTTTTACTTTAGAAGGCAAGAAAGAATGGTTTAAATGTGCAAGTTGGTACAAGCTGAATAATAGGACAAGGTCATTGTTGTGGTTTAAGCTGAACCTAGGACAGTCATTTCTAGTGGAATAGTTATCATAACCTTCTCTGTTAATAGGCCTTTGCTAATAAGGACCAGATTTATACGGATGTTCAAGATGTCTGGAAAGATTTGCATTTCCTTGTGTAATCACCTGCATGTGGCTACAAGACTTATCAGGAAACAGTTACTTATGAATTTGAGTGGAAGTTGGAATAATTCAACTGTCAATCAAGGCTGTGTTTGTGTTTGAAAAAGTCAGAAATTTAGGACTCATGAAGAAAGAGCTAGATACAAAATAATATTTTTCTTCATGAAAAAAGGTGAGTGAACATGGACATTTTTGTTTGCTTTCACAGAAACCTTGAGGGATTCTCAAAAACCCGTATATCTAATATTGGAATATTTATTTAAGTGAACCAACCAACCAAAACGAAAAAACCCAACACTCCCAAATTGTTTGTACAGGGGATTTTTTCCATTTCACTTTTGTGGGAAAAAACATTTTTTTCAAAAGTATTTCTTAGAGGGCTTTATATCACATTATCACAGGTCAGTCCACTGACCCATGCTGTCCTCTTTCTGAGTTCCAACTTTTAAAGCAGGAAATCATATTGGACCAAATGTGTATTTGACACAACTTTGCTGCAGTGTTGAAATAAACAGAGATAGACTGGGCCTTAACTGAGTCGACTTTGCCTGCCACCAGCCCAACAGTTTAATTTTCCAATGGCCCACAGTATGCTGTATTTATTACAAGAATACAGCTCTTATTAAACCACTGCACTCACCATAGAACTGAGCTTCGCAACACTGCAAAGAAAATCAATATATTTTGGCCTGCTTAAGTGGTCTAAGGAAATGTGACATGTACCTGTTTCACAAAGCAATGTAATGTAAAGATGGGGCTCTTGCTCCCGTTTACTTGTGCAGATGGGTATATTTTGCATGCTTCCCACACATCTCCATCCAAATGCACAATATGGATGTTTTATCTTTCACAACAAGAGCCTTCTGTTCACAGATATGTCAACATTCCTGAGAATGTTGTTGAATTTTGCAGGATGGGACCATACCTGAATACCAGATAGTTTCTCCTATGACACAGGTAGAATATGGAGAGGAAATTCAGCTCTTCAAAAAAGCCCTAACCTTCTATATTGTTGTCAAATTTAAAACCATAGGAAGCATTGCTCTCCTTATTAACATGAGGATGAGTTTCAGCATTTAGTTTGAATGAGCCAAGAATTACTCAAATCTCAATTTTACAGCAAATCATTTATATGCATATTTTATATCTATCTATGAAGTGAGATATGGCATCTTACATATAAAGCTGACCTCATTTTCTCATTTGGTAAGCAGCTGAAGTTTATATCTGCAAATGATCATATGCTACATTTGTTAAGTTGCTTCTGTTTATTTTTTGAGAAAAATACAAACATGCACGTTTTCTTTAAACACGTCACTAAAAGGATGATGAACCTAGCTGTAGGTCTCATGCAGACAATATCTTTTGTATGTTCTGATGCTGCTGTATCAAAGGTTTGTCATTAAAAGCAAGCATACTATCAACTGGGAAAGCAGACTTATATCGCAATTATTTTCCTATTAGCTGCTGCCCATTGCTCCTGACAGGTATAAATTAGATCTCGCCAGGTTGCCTACAGATTAATGAGTTCCAAAATTGGCATTTAATTGTTTGGGAGTGAGAGGCAGGAAAAGAAGGTATCTGCAAAAACTCCTTATCCACTTGTGATTAGAAGATATTCTCCTTTCTTTCTGCTTTTCCTTTCTCCCCTGGCATTGCTTGGGTGATAACTGACACTTCTATCAGAGGATTCCTTTTGACGCAGCAGAAACTTGCAGCTGAGGCAAGGCCAGAATTAATAATCTGCGTGAGCAAACACACAGCTGCTGTTTGTGGAGAGAGATTCTATTAACGAACAGTGAATTCTCATAATTAGCTGAGCGGTTTCTGCAGCTGCCTGCCTGACCCTAGACTACACAAATTGTGGGTGGTGTTCGGCCTCTAAATCAATCTTACCTAATTACTATAAGCATGTTCCTCCAGTCGTAATGACTGGGGGGGGTGGGGGGTATGGAGAGGATAGACATTTCCTTACTCATTCAAATGTTCCTCTTATTAGATTCTCCTTTGTGCCTAAATTCGTATTTTTTCTATTAGCATTTCTAAGGGTATACAGGTGTGGTTACAAATCAGAAGCATAGAAGTATAATTCATGTCCTACAACCATGTGCCAGTGTGTGTCTGCTTTGCAAACAGTAGCAAAATGTGTGCTTGTTGGAAGCATCTGCCTTGCTTCAATTCACAAAACATAATTTAAAGCACACATGTCTGTCTGGATTCAAAGCCTTTTCTCTGCCCTACTTCCCCTCCCCCCCAAATTAATGTGACAGAAAATGGAAAATCATGAATGGTTGTGCCTTCGTCTGGTCTGAAGCGCAGTTACTTACTACTGTCTCATCACGTGGCACCCGAGAAGGCAAGCGTATCTGTCACTTGGGAGGAAAAAAGGGACGATATTCACTGACAGCCTGCTGCTCAGCGAGGGGCTTCATCTTCCCAAGTTGGGTGGAGCATGGAGCCAAAGGGCTCACCTGTGCCATGGTGGGCAAACCTGGGGCACCTCTACCTGTGGCACCTCCTCGGGAAATGCAGCTGATGCCATAAGGTGCCCACAAGACATGACACTGTGGGAGGGGAGGCTGGACCCATGGGCCCTCCTGCCCAGAACCTGGGTGGCATTGTTTGTGTCTATGGGGTAACAATAGCTGAACATACTCACGAATACATTGGATATGTTAGTTATGACTAATTCATCCCAAAAAACAGTCTCCAGACCAAAATTACTTACCCATCCCCTCCCTTTGTCTGCCCATGTATGCTCATAAGCAAAGAATCCCTTTGTCACTCATGTGACACTGGCTTACAGCAGCTCCTCCCTGACGATAAAATATACTGCTGACATATACAGTCCTTACCTCCTTCAAAGCCTCAGCTCTTCAGCTTCTCCTTTGGTGCCCTCTTAGGTATTTGACTTGGTACCAGAGTCTTCTGTCAGAATTGGTGATACCCAGAAAATCTATGTCCAGGGCACCTTTTTCATTTTAGCTGAAAATTGGATGTGGGGCAAATCCCAGGGCCTGAGAGTGAGCTATCTGAATCTGATTCAGTGTTGACCTAGGCAGTAATTGGATGTGGTTAACATAAAAACAGATATTTACTGTAATTTTGAGACTTAATTAATTCAGGAATGAGGTGCATAGACAGTAAGTTCTAGCGAAGCTTTCAGAATGACTGGAAATATTAGCTCTCAGGAGATTTATGCAAATGTCCTAATATTACAGGTACAGAATTACCAGCTTGCTTTACCAATTTTTAAGATGGCAACATCTCCCAAGTTTTTTAAAGTATATTTAAGGTGGTATCATTCCTGTGATTAAAAATATTAGGGACTGCATTGTTAACGACCAGATTTTCATCTGCTAGTTGGGATCAATCTGGTTGTCAAGGGCACAACTTCAACAACAGTCTTACACAAGTGCAGAACACAGCATCATGGAAACCAGCAGTGAGGGGGGAGGGCAAGGAACAATTTGTAGGGCAACAAAATTATGTATAGTTATAAGCACAGTACATTTTTTCACAGCACTACTACATGTGATCATTGAGTCTTTGTATGACAACCAAGAAAAGCTCAAAAGGATTCATTAGTTGCATTATTTATAGATTCCTTTATGAATTATTCTTCCTTATAAATTGTTAGAAACTCTGAGAACATCCAACACTTTAAATTTGAGATTTAGTTTTAATTTGTCTTTTTCACAAGTCATGTATTTTTTCTTTCTTTGTTGCATGGTTCATCTTAGAACTGACAGACTGAATTTCAAAATTTTGAATGTTAAGACCCAGAACATAACTCAAAATTAACTTGGGTGAAACGATTAGAAGCTGTGGTTTGTAATTTCATTACACAAGTTTATGTCACGGCTAGTAAAGTGCCTGAATTTTTATGCGAAGTGGAAGCTATAGGGTCACAATAATGTCAAATCTGTTTCACAGTAAGATGTATATTCCTAGAAATATTTTCTAAAGAAGCAAAGTTTAAAATAATATCCTGTGTTATATAATGTAAAGAATTAAGAGATATTGCACTGTCAACATCTCTTATCCAGCTAAAGAGTATGAACTGAATTGTATATGTAGAATCTTTCTGGAATTAATGTGAAAACCAGCCACATTTTTGCCCAGTCAACTGCAATGCTTCAGTTTCTCCATATTCATAACAATAGAAAATTTCTATTGTTATATGTCATGTAACTAAAACAACTAGTTCTTTAGTGACACTTGTAAAAGGCAACATCAAAAATCCAAAACTGAACCACCCTAGGGCCTGAGTTGACAGGTTAACAATATAAAGACCAGTCTATATGTTGCACCCCTGCAGCCTAGCTGGATCCATCCCTCAAGATTGTCTTACTTTCATGCAACAAACCCCATTGATACTGATACTCCTAGTCTTGGAAGCACAATGCCATATATAAAATCTGTTTGCAACAATTTATTGTGATGTTGCAAGGTAGCTTCAGTAGGTAAGCAATAAATAGACGCATAATGCCCATCTGTGCGTGTTGTCTGCTGTACATTAGTAATACACAATAGAAGTTATTTCTGTCTGTTTTTCTTATTTTAACATACAGGCTTCTTTTAATATTACCAATAAAACATTGCCTGAAATATAGTCTGAAGATGCACATCTGTTGCAATCTACTGCGTATACAAGATGCAGCCTCCACAATAAATCATTTGAAACAGAACAAGTTGGTCCAAATAAGAAAGCAAGAACCCAGCTTCTCACAAGAAAAAGGACAATCATTTTCCATTAAATTTGTATATTAAAGATATTACATTTCCTATGTCAGACAGGAGAAAGTCATGAGGTATTTAGATCCTGTTTTATAACAATAGAAAAAGGAATAAACCAGTCTTCCAGAACCCCACAAACAATTTGTTTTCATAGACAAGATACTGCAAGGAACCCTCGTCACAAAGCCTAGGAAATAAATAAGGATTTGTGGCGGCAATATGGGGCTCGTTCTGTATCTGTAGTCAATAGACACATTAAATGTACAAAATAAGAGAAGTATGGATACAAATAAAACCCCCAAAAGCAAAATAAGAAAATTCCACTGTAAAAATAGTAAAAAAAGAAGACAACAAAATCATCTGGATAGGAATATGGTGCTAACTAAACCACCTGAAAACTATTGATCTTTGAAGAATCTGGTTTTGAACCAAATCAAAGTCAATGACAGGAAAAAATTGGTCATCTTTTCACCACTTTACACAAATGATCAATTCTAGTATATGTATACCGGCATAACAGAACAGCCACTGGTCCTACCTATACCAGTAGAGGGGCTCTTATGCTGTTCACATGCAGCCCAGTCCAGAATCACCTCAAATCATTGGACATCGTTCAGTCTAAGGTCCACATGCTCCTTTTAATCCTAGTAACTTTTAATTAATACAGCCAACTGAGAATGGCTGGAGACCATGGGCAAAATTCCTCTCTTACAGGAAAGTAGAAAACCAACATAATTCACAAGCATCATGCCCCTTCCAAAGAGAATTTTCCTTCAGCCAGGTTCCAAAGGGAGGCCCACCTGCAGCTGATGTCTGCACAGAGTGATACATATATGTTATGTGCCCCCATCCCTAGAAATAGCAGTTGAACTCACCAAACAACCTAGATCAAGTTTTATAAAGCCATGGACGATGAAGTCTTCATTACCTTTTTTTTTTTTTTTTCTTTTTTTTAAAGAATGGGAAAGATTTTCCAGCTTTTTTTTTTTTTTCTTTGCCTTGGCCAAAGCTAGCCTGGGATGCAGCTGTGTAAGGAAGAAGGCTATGACTAACTGTTGCAGCTTTGCTGACAACAGGAGTCCCGCACAGCTTCATGCCAAAGGGTTTTTCTGGTTTTCATACCCTGTTGACAATTAAGTGATGGATTAATAATCCCAAGAAAAGTAGCCCAGGACAGTGTATAGGCAGCTTTTACAGAAGGGTTGTGTCGGGGGACGGGCTTGCAAAATCTGGGGCAAGCCTGGCAGGCATAAGAAAGATAAAGGAAACAGTACTGTGTAGTTAAACAATAGACAGCTGTAAATGACCAAAATGGTAAAATTAATTCATAGCCTTTTGTCCATATTTCCACATACCTGGGGCAAAAAAGTTTTGATCCATGCAGCCATTTATGACACAGGTAACAATACTATAAAAGTCTATGAAGAAACATGGGGTCAGATTCATAACCCTCTGTAACTTGGTTCACACTGAATTGTCAGTCTCTTATTGTATCTATTTAGAATCATAGAATCATAGAATAGTTAGGGATGGAAAGGACCTCAAGATCATCTAGTTCCAACACCCCTGCCATGGGCAGGGACATCTCCCACTAAACCATGCCAACCAAGGCCCTATCCAACCCGGCCTTGAACACCACCAGGGATAGAGCATTCACAACTTCCCTGGGCAACACATTCCAGTGCCTTCACCACCCTTACAGTAAAGAATTTCTTCCTCATATCCAATCTAAATTTCCCCTGTTTAAGTTTGAACCCATTACCC
>JANRGW010051260.1:0-12561 GCA_024733675.1 Psilopsiagon aymara | reverse complement strand
TATCTGAAGGAGGCCTATAGGGATGCTGGGGAGGGACTCTTCATTAGGGACTGTAGTGATAGGACAAGGGGTAACGGTTTCACACTTAAACAGGGGAAGTTGAGATTGGATATGAGGAAGAAATTCTTTTCTGCAAGGGTGATGAGGCACTGGAATGGGTTGCCCAGGGAAGTTGTGAATGTTCCATGGCTGGCGGTGTCCAAGGCCAGGTTGGATATAGCCTTGGGCGATATGGTTTAGTGGGAGGTGTCCCTGCCCATGGCAGGGAGTTCGAACTAGATGATTTTAAGGCCCTTTCCAGCCCTGACTACTCTATGATCCTATGATTCACAATTAAGAATCTCTGTTGCAGAAATTATTTTACAGATGTGTTGCTTTTGCAGATATGCTGATATTAATGACATAATTCAGCCTAATAAAGAAACCTCACTTTATTGCATAGAACTCAAATTTGGGGCTGGATGTTGACCTTCAGTGATGGCTGCTTTCCAGCAATTAGCAAGAATTAAATGGATAAAAATTCAATTTAACCAAGTAGCTGCACCTTAATAGTCTGTAGGAGAATGCTGTATTTGGGAAACAAAAATTTAAATGCTCATGTCAGCGTTTCAATGCCTTTCTTGGCATCATATCACTTATTGTTCTGCTACAGGTGAAGTTGTAAGGGAACTGTGACTAGGAACATCTCCTCCTGATCCCAGGCAACTCAATTTCTTGAGGGCGTTAAGAAGGTGATGGTAACAGAATGCAGCCTTATGGCAGTTCTGATTTACATCGCAATGTTGGCACATTATATGGTTGACCCAGTGTGAAAGTAAGAAAGATTTTTATACCATATATTGCAGACAGAAGACAAGTCCCAAGGTAAAGTCCAGTACTCCTAGATCCTCAGTTTAGTTCTGCAAAAGTTTGACTGAATTTCTGTAACAGAGTTTCTACTTCTACAGTTTCTACCATAATCAGGAGCAAAGCCATCTTTTTGCATTCACAGTAATACCCATTTTTTATCAAGTACATGTATGGTGAGATGAGTTTTGACTGAAAATACAGTGTTGCTTCATGATCAGGAAGTAAAGTCAGGGAGAATTATGAAATCCTGAAGATATGGGTAAAGGAGCCTTCTGATCTTGGGTTTTTAAATAAGTTTGCAAAGGCATATTAACAGGGAGTGTACCTCATAATCCATCAAAATAAATTACTCTTCACTATTCTGCCAAAGGAAAGATTATCAACCAACCAGTTTGGCAGTTTTTGTTGCGTTTTTTTAAACATATCATGTATAATTAGAAGATGACTATATGCATCATTAATAAAGCCAAACAACAAGACCAGAACTCTAGTAATGTGAAATGACCAGCTAATTACACCACTGGTTTAAATTATGTTCCTAGGTATAACTTGCTCTTTCCAAAATGGGCTGGATAGCTGCACTATTTATTCAGCCCCAAAGACCAATTTCATTCTTGCAAACATATTGCATGTTTAAATTATAGTAAGGTTTAAATCACTCAAGCTTATTGTTTTAACTTCCAGCATTTCATTACCCTACTTAATGGTTTGCACATTGTTTTACACAAGTACAATATAATTTTATTGTATGATGTCAAAAAACCTCACATGTCCCATTTGCTTTCAAAAGAGATGAGAAGCAATGGGATAGCAGACTTAAACTACAGGGGTGTTTTGCCTACAGGAAACATTCATGTTTGTTCAATATAGAATCATAGAATCGCAGAATAATTAGGGCTGGAAAGGACCTTAAGATCATCTAGTTCCAATCCCTCTGCCATGGGCAGGGACACCTCACACTAAACCATGCCATCCAAGGCTCTGTCCAGCCTGGCCTTGAACGCTGCCGCGGATGGAGCATTCACAACTTCCCTGAGCAACCCCTTCCAGTGCCTCACCACCCTCACAGTAAAGAACTTCCTCCTCATATCCAATCAAACTTCCCCTGTTTAACATATGCTTAAATTGAGAAGATACATGCTCAGAGTATTAGCAACATACACACATCTGAATTAGTCCACCCCTCAGGATTGTATTGCAGAAATATAAAGAAACTCTGCCAGCCCAAACTTTCTCCCATTGTAGCCAACTGGAATGCTGATAACTTTAACTGGGACAAGAGAAGGCCCTAATTTAAGCCATGTGGCTTCTGCATTGGAGCAGGTTTTGAAGCCATGGATCATTGTTTTGAGACACCCATCTGGGCACTAAAATACTTCATGTGCCAAGTGGTCCCTCAAAATGTAGAGGAACTGAAGGTAGAAGTTCCCATTTCTGACACAGCTTCCTTCTCCACATGTGGAACCTCAGCTGGCAGCATTGGGGGTCAAGAACCACACAGGAGTGGTTTATTTCATAGTCTCTAGGGCTGCAGGTTCCACTGGCTAGAGAGAAGGAAACAATAGGCCTCACAATGCATCAGAAAGCATTCTGATGGATTGCCCCTGCAAAGGGTAGATATTTGTCTTTAGTGTTAGAAGTTCTACTAGGAATTAAAAAATATATTTCAAATTGTTCTTTTGGGTGCAGTACAAAAATTGCTTTTTCACAAAAATATTTTTACCCAATTATTTCCACAAAGCATGTCTGTATAACAGAAACACTGTACCTGCAAAGCTGTTTAAGGATGGGTACTTCCCAAGTGCCCTCAATTGCTCCTGTTCCACTTGCTTTGACCTGTTGCATCATGTTATGCGATATCAAACTGCCATCATATTCCATTTTACAAGTGATTACGCTTCATTGGTGGGCAAAGTTGCTGCTTCCTGAGTGTTTGTGGGGTTTGATTAATTAGTGCTTATGAAGTGCTTTGATATTTTAGCATGAATGATGTTACAGAAACACTGAATATTGCTGCTGCTATACAGGCAGGTACATGATTAAAGATATGATGTTGCAAGGTGTGGCTAGGCCTTACCTTCTCTTTGGGAAAATGTTCTGGTTTCCTATGAATACCCTCTGGCAAGCTAGTTCAGTTTTCCAACCAAACCAGAACACTTCAATCATCCTAGGGCAGGGAAAAATAATTTTAAAAAGACTAGATGAAGGGTATTTCTGAGAACTCATTGCCTGTCTAGGATACTGCACCTCTAGGTGGCCTGATAAACTTCAAGGGCACCTTGGTGATTAAGTTCATTCTCAGACTAACTCCATTTTCTTCAACTTCTTTTTTTTTTTTTTTTTTTTAATCAACTAGAGCTCTTTTAAGTGCTTTCTCCTCTAGGTATTTTAAATAAACACCTGACTGCCTGTTAAAGCATCTTCCCAAAGCATCCTTATCTGTGATATCCTCCCTTTGGCTGGAGAGACCCACCTGTCCTCCCCCCTTCTCCTGCCCAAAGGGAGCGGTTACACGTTGTATCTCTTTCCATAATTTCTGACTGTGAATCCGACAGCTCCCATCTGCTCTGGGAATTACAACTCCCCACAGGCAATACATTCCTGGCCCAGGCAGGAAGCTGCAGGGCTAAGCCCACAGCCAGCCTTAAAACACCCAGGCTGAAGATAATTATTGCACAGCCTTACCTGGTTAAAGATTTCTTCAACTTGCTCATTGCTGCCATACTTGGTTGTGGTTATTACCATGCTGCTGTGGCCCTTCAAGAGCATGCTGCTTCATAAAGCAAAGGCCAGGATTCCTCTGCCCAATGCACAGGTGTCCAGTGCCATTTGAGAGGCCCTAAGGCATTACGACATCTGCATGTGAATAGCAGATATGACGCAGGACTCAAAGCAGACTGACACTCCACCAGGGAAGCAAATGGATGCCAGGGAAGGCCTCTCTGTAATAGCTTAAACAACACGGGATGCCAGTGATGATGCCATTAAGTTTTCCGTGTACTGTTCGACTTCCCTGTTTTCTGTAATTAACGAGGGCACTGGAAAGGATCAGTCATGTTGCCCCTCTGTGTGAATCACACACTTCACATCCTTTTTGTCTTGCTTGTATTAACCTAATGGACTATGATCCCCTGGAATCTTTGATTCCAGTCACAGCATGGTGTCAGGAGTTCCATTTTTCCTGCTCTTCCCACTCATTCTACATCCTGCTCCCAATAACAACCTTTTTCTGTTACTTTTCATAATAACTTCATGGTTAATTTCATACATACCTTCCTGCATATCATAACCTCAGTGTCC
Organism: Psilopsiagon aymara; assembly: GCA_024733675.1. NCBI lineage: Eukaryota > Metazoa > Chordata > Aves > Psittaciformes > Psittacidae > Psilopsiagon > Psilopsiagon aymara. The sequence goes on along the minus strand of JANRGW010051260.1, from coordinate 8,412 downwards.
TTTGTGCTCACTTACTTTCCTAAGAACTGTAAAGAAAAAAATATCAATTATTTTTGCCTCAGATTTTAGTAGACATTCTTATCTAGACTGCAAGGCCCATGGCTTGAGAACATGTCTCTATTTAAACCACATGAGCATTTAGCATTTATGAGGTTCAAAATAACCAGGCCAACTAGCCTTATTATATATCTAATACTGCCATCAGTTTCTTGGCTGCTGTCAAGGCTGATGCTGTCTTCCTATTCTGTTGTACATTTTCAGGGACATAAATCTTACTCAGAAGTTTTTAAAGGCACCACAATGTTAAAAGCTTAAATGAAGAATATCAGGAGTCTCTCACTTTGTCCCAGTAAGTGAGGTATAACACATCTTAAAATCTGTGCCTTCCATTTTCTGATCATTGTTCTTGTCTGTGTGCCTTCCAAAACCAGGGTTAGTAATCTACTGTGGCCATATACTTTCTTTCATTAGAAATTAACAAGTCTGCTCTGACCTTTTCCAGGGCTGGGCTGGGATTGCATGAGGCGTTTCTTGTCAGTCACTGTATTCCTTGCACAGCTTGTACTCTTCCATGTGTGCTTTCAACTGGATATTCATGCCTGGCCTGTAGATACATTTTCTGGCTCATCTCAGGCATGTCTCTATCCTCAGGTGTGAAATATGTATCCACTGCATGATCTCAGCTCCTAAATCTCCTGGGATTACTGTTCAGTTCCATTTAAAACAATATCCATGTAGTTTTTGATTCACTTCCTAGAGTGGCTGCGGGTGGGCACAACCTCCTCTGGCACTTCTTTCTCTCTGGCTGACCATGAGTTGCAAACTGCTTTACTTCCTCTGTCACACAGCATGCTGTTCTGTCGGACTGCCTTGATGGCTCCATTTGAAGGAGCAGAGTCAGTAGTAACTTTTCACCTCATTGTTTCCAGTTTCTTCATATCCCAGGACATTATCAGTAAATGCTGCAATCTGCATCTTTACACTAGTGTTGTTTCCACTCCACTTTCCCAGGCATCCCCACATCAGCAGTTTAGGTGCTCTGCAACCATGTAATGCTCTAGAGACTTCAGTTCCACTTTTAATTTTCTTCTCTAAATAAATGCCTGTTTTTAATAATCTTTGAGCATTCTCACAAGATTCCACATAACTTTAAGTGGTCAAGAAAACTCCAATGTGATAGATCTATAGTTGCACCCACTTTCAGTTTGCCATCATTCAAGCTAATATTTTGTCTCCAGCACCCTTCTAGAAAAGTTATCACAGGTAAATATCATGATCCTCACTGCCTATTGTGCAGTCTCGTTTGTGCATCAAAAATATCCTCAGCTACAACATTAGTGATTGGAGACACAGTTAAAATCAAATATTTTGGACATGGAGCTTTGTGCTCATCAATACCTGCTAGAAGGTGTGGCAAAGGTTGTCAGGAAGCTGCATAGCTCTTCCCCTTCTGCATGCCACAGCAACTGATTCCCTGATTTTCTCCTTAAGTCTTTAACCACCCACTCCATCATGACAGCAAAAATCCACACAGAAAATAATCCGTGTAAAAAGAACACAGATGGGAGCGGACAGAATGAAGGTGTACACCTGGGCCAAGCCAGGTGATTACTCCTAGTTTGGCAATTAAAATCACATTGCCATTTTCACTAGTTTAACAATAACCATCTATTTTATATTCAGCTCTTTGTTACAGATGTGTTCATTCTTACTTTTTTAACTATGTCACCTTTCCTTCAACATGAGCTTAGGTTAATAAACTGTACATCAACCACTGCTTAAAAGCTGGCTTCGCAGGATGATAACTGATGAGGGAATTGCCTTTAATTACTGTACAAGTGAGTAGATAAAAATCACAGTCCTAATAATCAGCTCCAGAAACTGACAGCAGCAAAGTCTCACATTTCAAATGTGGATTATTTTTTCTTTCAGCATTCGGCTGCAGAAGGCAAATGTTAGTGGTTGGATCATCTTCTGAAAGCAAGCCAAAGTTATGTGTAACACTTTTGGATGCTAATAGGACACAGTTCTGGCAGAGCAGAAATAAGGGTAACATTGAAGATTAGAGCAAGCTTGGAAAGGAAGAAAAGTGTTTTTCTGAATCCAAACTTTCAGAAGAACAATCATCTCACCTACATCAGCTGCTAGAACTTTTAAAGTCCAAGGACAGCAAAAGTGAACAACTTACTTGCACAGCTATCAAGAGTCAGAGAGTGCATGAGGCTTCCCAGATTGCCTTCAAAACCAGCAGCATTTGGCCCATTACTATGCACACCAGGCTAATGTATTTTTAATAGTTCACCTCCTAAAGAGATACTGCAGGCCATGAGATGCAAATTAGCCAGCCAAAATTGAGTGGGTTTGTGCTATGAGAAATTTCAGGGGAGAAGGAAATAAATGGAAGTAGGATTACAAACTGGGTTTGGTGCTCTGGTGAGAGGTAAAAATGTGCTCACGAAGCCCAGTAAAACCTCCTTTTTCTGGTTTATCAGGTGTTTGCAAAAAAGTCTCAGTTGCAAAGTACTACATGTTCTTTTTCTGAAGACTCATCTACAGCACAGAGGCACTGATAAATCAGCTGCTTTCTTTTTTAGCCAACTATGCAGTGTATGGGAAGCTGAGGCTTGTTTGTTAAAACACTAGATGTTGCCTGAAAGTTGCCATGTGAACTCCATTTTGAATGTATTTCAATACAGGTTATTACAATAGGAAAAATAAACACTTAGCAGCTCAGGAAACCAGAATCTAAAATACTGTAGACATGGATTTGTTTATTTGTTGCTTTCCTGCTATAGATCAGCCTGTCAGGATACCTCCTTCATGTAAATATTTAAGATCTACCACAAAACAATTCCAATTAAAAAAAAAAAAAAACCAACAAATAACCCTCTGAAAAGGAGGATGAAGGGTTTTATTTATTTTAAAAAACATGGATGTGGATCTCTTTGGATCTATTGAGTGCATTCTTTGATGAAAAGGAGAAGTATTCTGATTGTAAAGGTGTTACATGTAGTGAACAGCACTCAGCTCCTTGAAAACACATGTTCTATAGATTCAAAGTTACCATATTACTTTTTGGGTTTTTATGGGGCAATAATTTTAGCTCTCAAAAGTCCACATGAAAAACTGAAAATCCAGGATTTGGGAACTAGAGAAGTTCAGAATAGTAGTCATCTGGAAGTCTCCTCTTTTCATGTCGGTAAAGTATAATGTTACTTCACGCCATTTGGCTGCAAATGTAAATTACACCTTTTTTCAGTTGTTAGGACAGGATAGAAAACCACATAATTCTAATGAGTCATAAATGTTTCACCATTTTTTTCTTCATTTAATTCATATGGTGCCAACACCTGTGAAAACAATCAGCATCATAACTGCGTGCTCTACTTAAATTTGCTTTAGGGTATGCTTGAGTAAAAGCTTTTATATCTCATTTCTCTACATTATTAACAACATGATGCCCTGAATCATTCTATAATTTAAGTATGCTCATTTCATTCCCAGCTATTTTATTAGGACTAGAAAAGATGCTCAAAGGCTGTGTCAGTCTTAAAACAGACACACACACACACTCCAATTCTTGATTCTTACTGTAAGAAAATATCTATAACAAGATCTTCATATTATTTTTTTATGTGCTTTGGCAGTTTTGCACCTTGAATTACGAATCTAAATTGTTAGTACAGGAGCCAGACTACAAAGCTTTCTCCCAAAAGGCTTTGCAACCACTGCTCTAAGGTGAGTTCATTTCATGAGTGCAACATCTGTGCTGAACTGAATTTCAAGCTATTGCCAGAGGAAAACACATCTTGCTTTCCAAAAGGAAGAAAGCAGTGCTTGGAAGCCTAGTTCTGGAGTCACTAGATGGTGCCAGAGAGGAAAACACATTGGTAACACTCCAGTCTTGCTTTAGTTATAAGCCAGACAATGGGGTGATTATGTTAATGTGTAGCAGAAGTGCCAGGTAAAGGGGTAGGATTTTCAAGAAAACTAGGAATGAGGTCTAAAAATACACTTCAGCATCTGAAGAAGCAAGGTAGTGACAGAAGGAAACAGAAAAAAAGCCTAAATCCTATTGGCTTTTGGTGGACAACAGGCCTCTGATCACCTTAGGATTCCTTGGTAACTCCCACTTGTCACCTATATAGCCCTAAATGACTTGAAACAGAACAGCTTGCAAAGGGCTTTTAACTACAGTTTTATAATACAAGGGAAAGAGACCCTGAGCTCTCCCTACATTTCAACAGGATTGTGGCTCAAACTTCATCTATAAAATTCCCCGTCTAAACCCATACAGCTTAATACATACAGATGAGTGACACAGTGCATTAAGATGGAAGGTGTAGAGACCATGGTATTTCCCAAAGAGATCTTTTCCCAAAATATGTCCAACCTGTACATTCCAGTATTACGTAGCATATTACAAGTAACCATCCAGGGCCAATTTGTGATCAGGAAGCAAGCCAAAGCTCAGCTGATGAATGCTTCAAGCAAAATGTTTGCAGTTGTGATTCATTGCTGTAACTTCCATTGCAATCTAAAGGTAGGGCCATGCTCCAAGCAGCTTCAACTAGCTAACTCAAATATGAGAGCAGGGCAGCCTTCTGCAGGGTCTTCAGTAAGGGCTGTCACAGCTGAGAAACTTCAGTCAACTAAACTAGTTAATTTAAAGCTTCTGAACTGAATTTAAAGCCTTCTCACTACACTGAGCTATGTCCTGCCTGCATACACATGGGAGGACCTGATGGTTGAGCTAACCATTCCCTTCCATGTCTATAGAATTCCAGCACTGACTTTGAGATAATTAAAAATAAGTGGTCAGATAGTAATTTCAAATTTGGTTACTCCAGTAACCTATACATATATATAAGAACCTATGCCTGTGATTATACACCAATGCCCTTACTGGCAGTTTGCACAAAAGGTACCAACAAGCGCTAGTCAGAGGATGAATTTTCTTTTTCCTTTGCTTCTTTCCATTCTTCTTCTTAAGAAGTCCTCCACTCAGAAAGAGGACTTTGTAGAATTGATGGGGGAAAGTATGGAAACCAATCCTACCCACATAACGCTTACAAGTGTATCTTCATTTACAGCAGTATGCACCAGAGACAGTGTCATTCAGTGCCAGACCTGAACACACAGCAATCATTTCAATGCCCTCCATTTGCTGGTACCAAAAAAACCTACTACTTCTTCCAATTTTACCTCTTTCTAACTTTCTTCCTCTCAGTCTACCAGATTTCACTTTGAAAGCCTAATGGAAAATCCTTATGATTTAGACAAAAAAAACTGTCTTCACCTTTATAGCAAAGAGGTTGGCCTTGCAGAATTCATTCAAAAGGCCATTCAGCATAGGAAGGCTGTGCTTGCTTTATATCGTTTAATTTTCAGTAGTTTCTTCAGCTGAAGGTCTGTTTGATTTGAATTGCTGCTAGGATGTTTAGAAAATATGAAAGAAATATATTTGAAATTTTTCACTAAAATTATTCTCTATATTCCTGAAGATATCCAGACTTCCAGAACAATAGAGAACCCATGAGATGAAGCATCTTCCATACATCTTACACGTATTTGTAACTTTGAAATAGAACAAGAAGAGAATATTTATGCTGTCTGTAACTTAATTTAATGAAATTAATTGATTAAAACACAAAAGCTCTCCAAAACTAGGAGGTCCTGAAGCAAAGAACAGAAGAGAATGAGCTTTAACTTTCTTTCTCAGTGAAACTTTCTCTATTATTGAAATGCCCAATTAAAAATCAGATTTTTTACTTATGGGAATACTCATTTTACTGACTCTAAGCTGCAAATCTTTATTAGTTTCAGTTCTTGTTCTGTGAAGGCAGCTTCTGTGCTAGGAATTTTAGGAGGACAGTCTTGAAATATTATTAATGAGAACTTACTGTATACTTCATATTTGATGTAGGTGCATTCTGCCTCCTAATGGAAGTCACATGTGTTTTTCTCCCAAGTACGCACTAGTAAGTAATGACCCATCATCAGGCAGTGACTGACGACAATTGATCATATGGCCATCCACAGCAGCAAGAAATTAGAGTAACCTCTCAAGAGAATAATCAGAGAACAATTTTCCAGGGTCACTACTAGCAAAGAAGCTCGCTGAAGAAGAAAACAGACTCAGTCTTCAATCTGGATTTTCTTTTCTCTCCTGGATTTCATTTCATACACAAGGTTTATATTTGTTTTTAGAAAATTTTATGAGGCAGACTGAAATGTTAAGGGGATTAAGGAATGGGAGACAGTCTTTCACCTCTAAGTCTTCAGTTCAAATCCGGCTTAGGTTAGTAACGAAGTATTTACCATTGCTATTCAGTGTCTATGCAAAATGGATTGGTGATTCTGGCTCACTTCCTAGCAATAAATGTGCATGCCACAACTGGCAACTCCGTTGCCATTCTCAGCAAGCAGAGCCAAGAATTAAATGAAGCATGGAAAGCAGAGTTACCTCTCCTCCACTAAAGGCCGGGGTGGAGGCACATTGGCAGGAGAAGCCTTCTCTACTTCTGCCTGAGCAGGGCTGTACCACAGTCGAGCACAAAGACATCAGTATTGTGGACTGTCAAACTAGCACCTTTTTCAGGAACTGAATGTACTGATTTGCTTAAAAAATAATAAAAATTAAAAAATCAGATGCTGTCTAGTGTAAGGCAGGTTGGTGAGACAGGGCCATGTTCTTCCTTATGCTAAAGTACAGATTAATCTGCCATTATAAAGAAATTGAGACTTGCTGTAAATGCAATGGATTCCCACTACATAAGGCTTCTTTGTCCTGCCAGGGACATGGCCCTAGGACAGGAAAATAAAAACCCTCCAGGACTTTTCTTCCCAGCAATCACAAGACAGAACATTTCTCAGTCTAGGAAGCTTTGACTCATTGACACCAGAAGCCACTAGACCAGGAAGTTTGTTTTTCCTTATACCAAAAACTTAGAATAATTCCACTGAAATAAATGGAGTCAATTGCCCACACAGAGCAGTATAAAAGGGAGCAGAACATGTCCATCCTTTATCTGGCCAATACAGGAAAGAAAAAGTGACTAAAACAAGTCTTAAAATACCATCACAGTGCTGTTCTGGGGGCATCAGCATCATCAACAGGAAGGGCACTGAACGTCCTTGCACCTGCTTACAGCAAGAAAAGAAGGCAATCTAAACCTTTAGTCTTGGAGTGATTTTACCACTGAACAGTGCCGAATGAAACATGCATGAAATTTATTCTAAAAATAGCAAGGTGGGTCAAGAGAATAATGATCTTGGTCTACACAGATAAGAGAACGTATGGTGATGCAATGTTTTATATTTCACAGGATATTCACAATGGACCCTAATGTTTCCATGGGTTTGAACACTTTATTTATTTGTATTTTATTACCACTGTAAACGTAACTATCACAGCATCTTCACTCTGGAAGTGATTGATAGATTTTGGTACTTGCTTGTCAAGACACTCATGTTCACTGTATTCAGTCATCACACCAACCCAGAGACTGACGACTGAGCTAGCCTACTAATAAAAGTCTATTACAGTACATTGATGCTACTTCTTTCAAACAATATTGATGCAAGCCATGCAGCAAGAGGCATGTTTTTAACTTGCAACAATACAATGAAGCCTATTTCATTACAGCTATTAACCCTTTTACATTTTACTCAGACTGTCTATTCTTGGCCATGAAGAATAGTCATTATGTCTTCTTCCAATGTTTTAAAAAGATGTTGTCCACTCAGCCCCAGATTTTGAAAGCATTTGATGATTTTCAGTACCTATACTTAAGGCTGATGAAATTGAGATAATATAAAGCTCACATGATTTCATGAAATGCTGAGTAGCTGCCTTTCAAAAATAAAAGAATCACAATTTGACAGCTCAGAAGCTAAAGGACTCCGGTCCAGACACTGGTTGTGAAGATCTCATCTGTTAGAGCTCAACTGGCAGCAGGCAATAGATGAAAGCTGTTTCTCCAAAGAATATGAGATAGCGACACAAAACAAACCCCCTCTCCCCCAAAAAAAACCCCAAAAAACCCTCACCCCAGCCAAAAAAGCCAAACCAAACCAACCAAACAAAAAAACCCCAACAACAACAACAATAACAACAAAAAATAAACCAAAGAAAAACCAAAAAAAAGCAAACTCCAACCAAAACGTTGAACATGCTCAAAGTGCTAACTGCAATAGGTTGGCAAAAGTTTTTGGCTTGATTTGGTTCAGGTTTTTTCCTGGTTATCAAACAGGGCAGTGTATTTTTCTGTAAATGCTCCTCTAGGATGACCTTTTTGCCTCCTGTCACTGGAGTCTTGGTTTGATTCAAAGATACTCAAACTGAAACATGTTGATCTTATTAAAGAAATATAACTACTGACAGTTAAGATACTTCCAGTACTTCAAGAT
>JANRGW010051258.1:35805-71752 GCA_024733675.1 Psilopsiagon aymara | reverse complement strand
ATGGGTTTAAACTTAAACAGGGGAAGTTTAGATTGGATATGAGGAAGAAATTCTTTACTGTAAAGGTGGTGAGGCACCGGAATGGGTTGCCCAGGGAAGTTGTGAATGTTCCATCCGTGGGGTTGTTCAAGGCCAGGTTGCACATAGCCTTGGGTGATATGGTTTAGTGGGAGGTGTCCCTGCCCATGGCAGGAGAGTTGGAACTGGATGATCTTAAGGCCCTTTCCAACCCTAACTATTCTCTGATTCTATGATAAGTGATGACTAGCAATCTGAGGATGCTTCCATGCAACGGGGAGCTGATTTGTAAAGGTAGGACTACATGCTACAAGAATCTATGGCAGCATACCCATAAAACGCAATGGAGCCACCATTTCCCCTCCACTTTTAAGTTGGCTCTTATTAACCAACTAAAATTCATTCACTGGCTAGGCTTATTATTCTGGTTTAGGTTTAGATTTTGTGACCATCTTAATTTTGAAACTGTTAAGATTCATGCTCCCACTTTCTTTGCTACTTCATGAAATAGAACATGTGAACAATTCCTGGTTTCCAGACTATAAATGACATGGGGATTTTTTGGCTGGTTGTGGTAAGTGCTCTGATCCCATGCATGATTTCATACTTTGAGATAATTGGCAGTTGTGTAGAGGCTACTTAAATAGAACATAAGATACAGGATACAGCACGAAATATTTATAGCAGTGCAGTGTAAACCATCTGTCCTGGACAAACAGAAGGACATCAAAAGCAGTAGTTCAAATAGTCCTTCAAAAGACTTGTTCTCTTTAAGTTCTGGGGAAAATCTAGACCAGTGAATATAAACATTTAATGATCCTTTTAACATGCTCATCTTAGAGATTTCAGTGTTAACTCTTCTATCCCAAGAATAACAGAGGTTATTATTTAAGTAAGGGTATCCAGCACCTCATCTGCTCTGAACAGTGTTTAGCTCCATAAGCAACCCTGTAATGGTTTATAGTAGCTGAGGATGCAGCCACTTTGTTTTGTAGACCTCTTAACCTAAGCAATCAACATTTATACCAGTAATGAATCAATAATATAAACAATGCAGTATGTTGTTCACTTTAATTTCACTGCTTTTGAACCAATACAATTTGCCACTGTTTTGGAATTTTTAGTCATTTAAAGAAAGATATCTTTGTAAGTCCACCACCTAGTTAATTTAGGGATGCAAATAATTAATTTGTGCAATAAAACCCTTTGGTTGATACCTTAATACATTTGATGCTTTACAAACCATTTTAATTCTCAAGTAGTAAAGCAGAAAGGGATATTTGTGTGTTCTTCACTTGGGACTCCTTACTTATTCTGAAAGATCAAAGCTACTTAGCAACACTTGCATGCCCATGCTGCCACCCTCAGAATTTGGATGTAAGTAAGTCTGTAATCAGTGGCAACTACACTGTAGCAGTAAATGTTCTTTCAAGGCAAACTAGCTGTACAGTCTTGGGATGTGCACAAAGTCACATTTAGAAAGTCCTGCTTTCCTAAGGATTGTCACAGCTGTTTCTTCTATTTTGTGAGCAATACATTGGCTTAATCTAAAATACATAACCTTATTATCATGCAGATATTTATGTCACGTTAGAATCAGGCTTGTTCTTTTCACAATAGATAAGCTTCCTGTATTATTACAGATAACGAAAATCCAATTTCTGAAAATGTTCTGTTATTGTTTCTTTTTTCCTCTGCTTTTTATTAGTGAGGAGCGTGTAATTATTTGGTCTTATTCAGATGTTCCAGAGGAAGGACTGAAGTCATATTTCCCACACATTGGGACTCTGATCATTGAAATTCACTTCTTTCTCTTCTTTCTATTGCCTTTAAATAAAGGAATGTACTAGGGAAAAAGACTCAGCTCAGTCTGGAATGATACAAGAGCAAGTCAGGAATAACTGAAAATAGTTTTGATCACCCTTTGAAATCCTAGATTAAGCAGTTTTGCTAACACTCAAAGAAATTCACTGGAACCTTTTGATTTTTTGCACAATAGGTAGAAAGCGTCTTTTCTTCTTCTTCAGGCTTTTACTCTGCCAATGGATATTTGTTCTGTAAGTAGCACTGACATGAAGAGTCTGAAGCTGTCCACTTTTCTCCCTTTGACCAACATTTCCTTGGTAAACAGAGTACCATGAGGAGAGTGGCCTTAATCCTCCAAATTTAGCTTTGTGAGAAAGCCACTGTGAAAGCGGTGAATGCAAACTTAACAAAACTTTGCAAGCCTTGCCAGCATCTTTCCAGAACACTTGCCATTATATGACATTACAATTTAATAGTACCCCTAACAGTTTCTTCCAAATTAATAAAATATGAATGTAGAAATAGCAGGGGCTATACCCTTAGCTGAAATAGCTCCATTTAGCAACATGGATTGCAATGTTGACTGCAATGCTAGTTCTCTGATCTGTTGGATTTTGCTTATTAATTGAATTAAAATGAATTTTGCTGCCTCTGGGCTGAGCAGTCAAGACGAGTACAGGCCAGGCTGCTTCTGCAACAGAGAAGTAAGGGACAGCAGTGGAACTGCATCAGAGAATCACAGCCCTAAAGGAGGGCCCCCCACACTCAGAAACAGAGGCAGCCTGCTCCAGCACAACATGCCATTCCAATTCCACAATCAAGCTTTGATGGGCTTTGGCATAACCAAACCTGACAGCAAGCACCTGGCCTTTTTGCTTCCCCATAACTGCTTGCAGGGCAGACACATGCAGCCAGTTGCACTGGGTTGGTGTCTACCTACCCAAAGCTATCTACATTCTCTTCAACTTGGTGAATGTGATAACAAATCCAAGTGGCCAGTAGACATCCCAGGGAGTTCAGTCTGGAGCGTTCTGTGTTTCAGCTCACTGGAAAAATGTGGACAGTTCACAAAACTCTCCTTGAGAGAGTCCTATGAGTCTGACCCTCCTAATCTCATTGCACTGAATAAGCTGTCACTGTTATTAAACAAAACAAGTAAGATATCTCAACAAGGGCATAGAAGAAGATAAATATTCTAACGGTTTTTTACAGAAGTGGAAGTATTTCTTATTGCAGTCAAACAGGCATCCAATGTTGGAGCCACTAAGATACAACCTAGCATCCCAGAGTACAGTCCCTTGAATGTATATGTTGCTGCTCTGTGATAACAGATACTGCTGCCACCAGAAAACCATGGATGAGAGGTCTCCCACAGTCTCCAGAGAGTTGTTTTTTTTTCCATCATTACTCTTGCTGAGTTGGTGTCCTCCCAAATTTACTTACTGAAGTCAGTCACACTGCTCTTAAAGTACATTAAACATGGGAGGCAAAATCTGACAGCGTCTTCTTTTTAAGGGACTTGAATGGCCAAACAAATAAGACTCCTACTTTGGCACTGAATTTGAAGATAAAGGAAAAAGGCACGGGGTGAAGTTCTACTGGATGAACAAATATTATTCTGAATGCAGTCCCCAACCCTTGTGGAGGAAAACATGTTGCCAATACCTCACTAGTAGCTAAATGTTGTTTCCCCATGGAACAGCAAATTAAATAATTAAGCTCTCCTTCTCTGTTAATACTCCAACACATGGTGCTGTATTCCAGTGGGTCTTGTCTCCTCTATGATGAACACTACCATGTTAAGAAATCAGACAGTTTTAAGTGGGATTAGGGGTATGTAGGAAGGGTGTAGAATAGGTAGGGAATGCCACAGAACAAGCCTTGCATTTCTAGATTGAGATAAACATACATCTGTTCCAAATATATGATCAGGACCATCCTCAACAGGAGACTTAGGGTGATGGAACTCCCTGATGACCTCAGAAGTGAAAGAACAGATGAGCCCTGTTTTCTTTATTAAGTGACCCTGGCTCCAAGTGCTTTCTGATAGCATGGATGACAGAAAGAATGCTGGACTCTGTCTGCCCTCTGAATAAATTGGGTCACATAGCACTATCAATTTTTAAGCAGAGCTGCTCCCTTGGAATCAGTGCATGACTTCTTAAAAATTGTGCACTGATCTACCCTTTTAATTTAGAGAAATGCTGTTGTCTATACCAAACAGGGCAGTATTGTACTCTCTAGTCCAGTGAGAGAAGAGATTTAGACTCTAGTGATAATAGGAGAAGGCCCTTTGACAGATGAACTGTAACCATTATTGCCTCCAGAGATGATTCTCTATAATAAATGTTGCTTTTTTTGCTTTTTGATTTTGTCATTCATGTGGGACTCATGTCATTTAATAGCAGCTACGTAAGCATGAGGTGTCTTGTATAGTTTAATCATCAGTGTTCTTTTTATAGTTCCCAGAAGAAATCAGCCCAACCACAAGTTGATTCATCTCACCCACCTCAGCAAATTGTCATTGTCTGCACACTATTTATATCTCTGTGAGTTAGTTAGACTCGTGTTCTCCCCAAGTTAAATCAAGAGCTGAAAGTCTTATTGAACAGGAAATGGATAAAACCTCCAAAGTAGATTTTATTTTCAAGTCACATCTGTACAGATCTTCAGGCTTTTTGCAGAAACAAATGAGTTGTCCGTGCTCTAAAGGCAAGATGAAACTCTTTTCAAAAGGAAAAAAGAAGGAAGGAAAAGAAGAAAGAAATGCTCTCCTATATAAAATAATTTTTCTGAGAAGGCACAGAATAAGTGGTATGCAGCCCCCTACACCTCTTTCCTTCATGTCCACAGCCCCAAATTCGCAGTGCTCTTTGAGCCTTACATTTCTTCCACCCACCTTCCTTCTTTAAGATACTCAGCTCTGGTAATACTGTGCTAAGTTTTCTGTGTCTATGCTCAGAATCTTTCTGTGAAAACAATCTTTTTAGCAACACAGCTAATCCTGGAATCCACACAGACATCTAAGATATAGGTCCTTGTCTCCCTCCTTACCTACGTACAGGTAATAGAGCTTTTTTGACATGGCTTGAGACTTCCAGTCCTTTAAAAATGCGGTGTCATGGGAGATACATCCTTCAGTGGCATCACATCACAAGAGCAGGAAAATTACATCTTCTCCAGTTATTAAAGGCCACATTTGGATATATTTACACAAAAAGAAAGATCCACCAGTCTTAAAAGCAGCAAAGATACAGTGCATTTCATGTATTCAACTAGATTTAAGAGAAATACAGGAAAGAAGGTAATTTGAACAATACCTAGGAGTTACTACCATGAGGGGATTAGGAGTGGGTTTGTACTGAATAGTGAGCAAGCAGTAGATTCCACGAAGTGCTGTAAATCTTTATGCGGGTCATTCTGAAGCAGTGCAAGCCATATACAGTTGTGAGCATCTAGCAAAGTGTTTAAAATTATTCTGCTTAGCCAACCATGACTTTGTGATCTGATGTCTATCATAACAGTTGCTGCTGATAGAGAGTCATCTCACTTTGCTATTACTGAGACAAATCACTCCATCTTTTTCACATGTCCTTTTGGGAATGAAAATGCTTGGGAGGAAAAGGTAGCATTTTCAAAGGCTTATGTCTAAGTGTTCAGCTGAACCATCAATTACCTCTTGAACAGCCAGTCATCAAAGAAATACAAAAGATTTTTAAGCAGCTAATGCTCATTGGTTTCTCAAGCTCTGAGCAGTTCCAGAAGATGCCTAGAAGATACCACTTTAGCAGCATAAACATGAGGAACTGTTGTTACCCAGACAACTCGTGAATTTATAAAAGCTGCTGTTTTATTTCATTTTTTTAGTTACTGTTTTTTTTTCACTAATCACATTTGTCTAGATAAGCAGTGCCTCAGGCAATTAAGGAACACTTATTTCACTAAGGACACACAATCTCATGGTCCCCTGAGGCCTCTGTCCCAGTTCCCAAGGTGAAACCCGAGTCTGAGTAGCTGCTGCAGCCTTTCCAAGATGTTCACGTAGAGAAAAAAGTGCCCCTTCAGCCATCCCAGTTTGTACTTTACAACTTCAAGTCATCCCTTTTGCAGAAGTCAAGGAAAGATAAATGATGAAGTAGCTGGAGTTGTCTAGACTCCCCCTCCCCCCCAAATAGGCTTGCCTCCATCTGCCTCTTTTGAGCCATACTGACACAACGTGTAACACAATGCATAAAACAAAGACTTTCCTGACTGGGCTTTTTAACATCTTACTCACAATTTCAACACCATTAATCTTCGTTTGGAAAGCCAGGGATATTACTTTCCATAGCAAGTAAATAATCATTCTTTTTTATTACTTGCTCTCTATAATAATAAAGATGCATATTTTTCTCTTCTGTTTTGTACTAAGGAGACAGAAAGACAATGCAGGCTGCACTCTTGCTTTAGGCAAGTCCTTCTTGTCTCCCACTTCATACATATCCACACTTCCCTCCTTTATAAAATAAATAACAGCAATAACTACTTCTCTCTCTCATTTACATTGCCTCTACTAAAAGAACATACTCAGGCATCAAGGGATCATATAGGGCAATTCATCCATACAATAATTGTATAATCTTGGGCTTGTCTGGAAGAACTGTAAGGAAAATAAGGATTTTCCCACAGGAAATTTATATACAAGTAGAATGTGTAAAACCGCGTGTCATTCATTCCCTTATATAGCCAGAATCTCAAACTGAGAAGTCAAGTCACTTAAAATAGTGCTTTAAAAGCCACACAGATGAGTCATGTTAATTACAGAATTGTTCCTTTCTTTGCAAAAAGGACAGGGTGTATTTTTCACAATTCATTAGATTCCATCAGCTAGTATTTAGAGTTCTGAGAGTCCTGGGTAGAAAGAGCTATTGAAGTATAAAATATGTATTGCTATTGTTGCTTGTTGTTATTTGACACCCTTCACTTTCCGCTCTAAGGCATACTAAGTATAAAAGAAAATTCAGGGTATGGAGACAACTCTTCTAAAAATATCACCCCATTTTTATTTATTTATTTATTTATTTTATTTCTTATTGAGAAAGGATGAAATACACCCATCACAAATATTACAAGCCAGTTGCACCATTTTGATGCAACTGTGTGCCACTGAAGACCATGTAAATTCAGCAGGAGAAGGATTAAAGACTTTACTGGAACAGCAGTATATTATAAGAAGTTTTCATATAATTGAAAACCCTCCCAGCAAAAAAAATGATTTATAAGGAGACACTGTGTTTGTGGCTCAAGAGAGAATGTTAAAACATGCAGCATGTGCCAAGCCTCTAGTTTCTGGTCCTGCAGCTTTCCCATGAAAGAAGACTGCTCAGCACTGTCATATTTCTCAGCCTGGGAATACAACTCTGCCTTACTTCTCCTTCTTGCTATGAAAAGCTTCACAGTGAGACTACATCACACCTGCAAAAACTTGCTGTCTTCATGAGCGCCCTAAATACAACACCTTACTTGCTCTGCTGCTTAGCAAATCTCTGCTGCTGAAAGATTCTGCTGTTCAGTTCAGAAACCTAAAGAGAGTTGAATTTGCAACTGCTTTTGAAGAAGCTCCTTAAATCTTAGAGCCAGATTAAGTGAATGCACAAAAGTTTCTTCCAAGGGAAGAAAAAAAAATTATGTAATATGAGCCTAATTTAATAGCAATGTAATAGGTGGAAATGTTGCCGCTGGACACAGCAGGATGGCCATCACCCCCACCAGACACAGCTCCCAGAGATTCCCACAGGAGATTAATGCACATATTACACAGACTGGAATCACAGCCCTCCATGCCTCTGTCCTTCTGTCCTCTTTCAAGCAGAGGAATCACACTTTCCTCTGTTAGGGGCTTGGGGTTGAACAAAAGCTCTACCTGTATAAAACAAGTGACTCTCCTTAACAACCTGTTGCCATCAAATACTTGTATCCATTGATTAACTCATAAGAGGATCAACATAAAAGGCGCTGTATCTTTCATGGCAAAGGAAAGTGCTCAAGTAACATATTGCTACTTCTGTATTAGCAGAGACTATACTGTACAATAAAGCTTGAATGATTTCCCTCTGAAATGAAAACCATAACCATCCACGGCCAATCAAGCATCTGCATTTTGGTGGCTATGGTACCAACTTAGTATCTTTTGTCTGTACTTGTGGAAAATCTACAAAGTGTTTTTTGCCACTGACTGATATTATCGTGGCAAAATAGACACATGAAGTTTTCTACTCAGCAAATCCATTCAGTTATTTCCTATTTACTTAGTCTTCTTTTAAAGCCTCTACTCTTCTTACAAGATTTCTATTAGACTAGGAGTTTTAAAAAGTACCACTAGGCCAATACAACAAAATTTGTATTAAACAAAATGATAGGGAAAACAATATCAACATGCCTCTGAGGCCATTATCTCTGATCTCAACACAATTATTTTTAGTTTTTAAAAGTACTCAGAGAAGGAAGCTGTCTGAACACTGAGAAACAGTTGATCTTGCTTTTTATAATTTTTCCAGTCAGGGTAAAGCTACCTAATACACAAATACACACATTTCAAGCAAATACGACAGAATGGGGGCATTTCAGTTATGATACTCTATGCATATTTGGAACTGTGGGTAAATTTAGTAGCACTCCTGCAGTTTCTGGAAATACATAGAGTCAATAGCATCCTCTGAATAAGAAAGGAATGAACCACAATCACTTCTTAGTTAAAGATAAAATCAGGTGAGTCCCTCTGGAAACAGGATGTAAGATTCAGAATCCCAATCATCATCAGCAGGAATTGAGCCTTTACACCACCTTACCTTCACAATGTCAGTGCCACATGCCTGCCGGGTGCCTCATACAGAACAGTGGCTGAGGTGCATGACTGAAGCCACACCTTAACATACTCTGTGAACTTCTGACGCATAATAAGTGAAACATAATGCCAGTCTCCTACCTCCTTGGAGCAATGTGAGTTTCTAGATCTCTATACTCTGAGGGCCTCATCCAGCTTTTCTGTGCACCTCTGCACTTTGAATGGATTTGAATGGACTTTGGACCTGGCTGCTCTCTCTAAACCTCTTTACTCAAAAGAGGGGTTGGAAATTCAGAGCTGAGTCCCTGTGCTTGAGGAAAGACTCTATAATATCATATCTCATGCCTAACAGAACTAAATAGGATGCTGCATGTGACAGGATCAGGAATGGATGGAAGAGTTGCAATCCCATGTCTTCCAATGGATACAGAGGTTAGCTTATGCTGATCTGACTCTTTTTATATCTGTTTCCCAATAGCATTAGTTTGAGCCTAATTAGTTCTTTTAATTAAGAACCTAATTATTATGATGCATTGGATAAGGCCTATTCTATGTCCTTTACGGAGCAACAGTTATTTAATTAATATGTCCAGGCAACATGTTGAATGGCAGCAGTATTGGGTTGTCTTAGTCTGAACACAAAGGAAGAACAAAGTAATACAGGGAATATGACTGGGGTGAGCAGACCACCTTCCTTTCCTGGGGCCCTACAGGTTTTTGTCAGAGTAAAAGTTTGTGTACTTTTGCTTTATATATGAACCATTCAAAGAAGATATTCTTTTTTCTTACACACTTTGAATCTTTAATTTCTTACTAATATATAAGATTATAATGAAGCAAGCTAACTAAGTTTTCTATAAGTGACTTTGATTACACTTATCACATCAAGAACAGTTCTACAGAGAATCAAGTTTTGTGAAACAAATGTACATTTCCAGAATAAAAGCAGAATCAGGCTTACAGGTTGTTTTTAAAGCATATTTTAAGAAGCAAGCAGACCTGATCAGATGTCGAGAACCAATTTGTTCATGTGAGATTTGCCAATGGTAGGCTCTAAAAGTCAGTGAGAGTTTCTATTTCACAAGTCCTGATCATATCAGTTAGTTTCATGCTGTTAGATTAACTTGCACACTGAACTTTCCAGAGACAGAGGGGAGAAAAAGATAAGGGGGAAAAAAAGTGAAGAGAAGCCTAAAAGAAAGGCAAAGGGGATGAAAAGAAGCTGGAGGTGCAATGTAAGAGCCATAAGGATACAGAACTGCTAGGATTAAAAACAAAGGGGGAGGGTGTGATATGCCAAAAGGGAGGAGAAAACAAATGTTCCTGATTAACGAGAAAAGAAAATGAGGATTTACTGAGACTGACAGAAAGAAGGCAAAGCACTGAGTATTTCGCTCTGTGTAGCTGAGGGTATAAGACAAACCACAATGCATTTATTTTGCCCTCAGAGCTAAGTAGTGATTATTTCCATTCCACCTAAGTGTTTCACACTCACTCACGGAGGTTGTGATCTTTCTGCTTCTGCATCAGCCTGCGGAAAATACTGTTAGAAATGTAGTAGGAACTACTCTGTGCTCAGTTGTATTTACTTTCTTTATAAAATTAAAGAAAAATATAGAAGGTCAAATCTATGTTCAAGATAGCTTGGGTCAGATCTTTAATATTCAAATTATTAAGATCCCTATGGAGCTACACTAATTTACACCAGCAGGGTATTTGGACTGTGTCTATTCAAGGACAGCCTAAAGCATATATCTAATAAAACTATTAAAATTAAAAGTGACATCACTTCACTGAAGTTAGCATATTGTACTGTGCTGAGGGCAATGGACTGCAGTTGTATTAACCAGGTCCTATGCTGCTTTGCACTTCAGTATTATTAACTTAAGTATACCTTTAGCTTTTACACTGAACTTCAAAAATGTTTGTATCTTTCATTTAAGAGCACACAGCAAATTTCCTGTAGTTTAATGATATCCTTCTTCAGTTTCTTTCTTATTTCTGTAGCATGAGATACCTTTTAATGCACATTGCCCAGGCCGTAGTTCCATCAAAAGAGCTCATATCTAAATACTGCCATGGTTTAATTTTCACCTAGCATAGGCAAAGAGCAAGGATATAGAAACACTGCACCAGCTTGATCCTGGGGTTCACTTAGCCTTATAATCCTATATATTTCTCTAATAGTGGCCAGCAAAACTAACCAAACATTTTTTATAATTTGTGGTATAAATCATTCTTTCCATTAAATATTTCCTTACTGGGATAAACATGGAAATGAAACACCCAGTATATTACCTCTTTCAAAAATAATTTTGAACATTATTATTATTGTTATTAATTGACTAGAGTCTTTATGGATGTAGTTAAAATTTTGGTCTGAATGGTTGAGGTTACTTTTGCAAATAAAGTTGTGGGTTTTTTTCAGAGTTACAAAGATTACACACTGCTGAGAGAACATTTCCCAATCAGGTCTAATTATAATATTTTACATGCTATTCCCTATCCTGTTCCTTATGCTTCTCAATGTCCTTTTGGACTTCTGGCCATAGCTAAAGTCTTCATTAAGCTGTCTGTAACAGCATCCAAATCTCTTTCCTGAACTGAATAATTAATTCCAAATCCTTTCCACTTTCATAGATGCTTTAATACTTTGCATGTATTGATGGCGAGTCTCATTTGCTGTCATGATCCTGGTGAAGCTCATCCATCAACATACAGCACTGAATAAGACCATGGGGCCGCTATGTCTGGAAGCACTTCACCACATAATTGATGTTTAAACCGGAAAAACCAGTAGGAACATCTTTCCATTCCCAGACACCATAAATCAGTCTTCCTTAGTGATCACTAAGTGATAACACCTGTACCTCTGCAAATTTTGCTGCCTTTCTATTCATCATCTTTTTCAGGAGTTACTAAGTATATTAAGCAATGTTGCACCTAGTGCAGAACTTCAAATTATTTGGTTTATATTTTACTTTTCAGGAAGTTAGGAACAAACTCTTTAATTTCCTGTCTCTTCACATATGAAGACCCAATCTCAATGTTTACATAATCTATAAACCACCTTATCAAAACAGAAATGCTACGAAAGTCAAGGATAATATGTTCTAGAATTCTAATACATATTTTTTCCCCCTGATTCTCATGAAATATGAATCAGGATCATGAGGAATTCATGAATTCTTTTTTTTTTTTTTTTCCCCTGTAAGAGAATATGTTCCTGTAAAGAATAAATTTAGACTGAGATATTATAAAAATGCACTGAAATGCAGCATGGAACAATTCAAATGCTTTCAGAAACAGAAAACAGTGGGTTACAGTGCAGTATTAAGGTGATCAGTTTGTTTTAACTCTCTTCACTGGTTTTACTTTTTTCCACCTTTGGGAAAATAAAAGAGATTAAATTAAGAGGTAACAAAGAGAGAATCTGATCTTCAGATACGAGTTTTAATAATTTAGGCCCCTCTTAGCAATCATAACCTGAAGCTAAAAGAGGAGAAGGGAGAATCTTCCACAGGAAAGTAGTACTTCTTCAGCACTTCTTCACCATTTCTTTCATTCCTAGAAGCCCGTTTACTTGATTTGTACCTGTGAGAGATTCTGGCACTTCAGCATATGCCAAGAAAAAAAGGGAGAGTCAACTCATCCACGCCATACACATTTCTAGGCCATGCCAGCACTGCAAAAGATAATCAAATGATTGTTCCTGACCCTTAGTGCTCCTGAGATCCCTTGTCCAACATTGCCACAAGAAGAAGACAACTTACATCATGAAAATGAGGAGAGGGAATCTCAGCCAAACTGCATCAAACATGAGAACGGTAATAAAAAGTTTTATAAATTTAGTTTAAAATCTGTTTTCCATAAAAAAGTGAAGAATTCATCTGTAAATATATGTCAGGAAATGTTTAATTTAGGTATTTACAGGGCACAACAATGCTTCCCTGGGAATGACTCATAGGTTTCCATATTAACTGTGTATATTGGTGTTATAGGACTACGTAAAAACGCCAGGAGACTATCCACAATTAATGCATGACTGCTTGCCATTTACAGCTTGTCAAGGTCGTGAGATGTGAATAATTGCCAGAAATCTTAGTAAAAACCGCTAATTTTTTTAATATTAAGCTATACTTTCCACTGACCAAATGCCACGGGCTAGACAGTGCCCCAGTCCTTTCACATATCCTGCAGTTTAAAGGCATGCTTGAGAAGTAGCCACCTGGGATTCAACCTGCCACTCACAAAGGTACTATGCAGTTATTGATGGGGGCACCACCAGGCCTGATTAGAATGACAGGTAATTAAAGCTGAACATGTGCATTTTTTTTTAGAAATTTTAAAATATGATCCTCCCCAGTGTGTAATTAAAAATGCCCTTATCCTTCCCTGACCTCCATGTAGTGGTAACCCTGGTTCATACAGAGTCCGAGGAAAATGCACAATAGCGGTTTTTGCAGATGAAATAGTCCATATATGAGCTAGACCCTTCCTTAATTTGTACTAACAGGATAACTCAAGCTTTATGTAAGCTGACAAAACAGACTTATGGCACATTTGTAAAGTGAAATGTCTCTGTTGATGAATTTAGATCTAGAAAGAGTGCTAGTAACCACACTTGTGTACACCTAGCTTTGCGGAAGTGTAAGATTCACTTCAGTCTGCAGAATTCAGAGTGATGGATAGGAAGAGTGCAGACTCAAACCACCTGTAAGAAATGAAGCCATCCTCTAGAGGCAAGTGACCATTCACAGCGTATTCTTTTTCCTACTTAAACTGAAGTATTTGACACTATCTGTTATCAAGCATCAATTGTTTTCTAAGGCTGAAATTTTTTATATGCTCTGCCTACATGCCAAAAGCACCCAGCTCCAGAATTGCTTTCAAATAAGTGCCACTGACTTTTATATAAAAGATTTGTAAACATAGGGAATGAGTGAGTGAAATAGCAATTTTTGCCCTAGATTTCAAACTGCCCAGGGGGTGTCCTTCACATTTAAAAAGCTCTCCTTCTGCCAGTAACACTGAGTCCTTGCACTTGTCCCACATCCTCTGTTTCGCTATGCACAATGCTAATTGCAAATGTGAAGATTGGTAGGAGGGAAAAAGAAACAACATTTGTTTTGGTTTAGTAACCAGAAAAACTTGTTTATTTTGCATATTTAAACCAAGTTGCACTAAATCACTGAAAGAAAAAAAGTGTGGGGCAAATAAGGTATAAAAAAAAACACTGAAAGAAAGATGTATCCTACTAAATGATGCCATGCCTCTTTGGTGAGATCCTTTGGACAGAGAGATGATAGAACTCTTTTATTAAAAGTAAACCATCATTAACTGTCACCATATGTTAACACATATTTCTATCTATTTACAGCCAATTAATAACTGCATTATTCAGTTATTTTCCACTATTCAGTTATTTTCCCTTTATGCTATCTTGTGTGTTAAAAAAAGATATCAGTTAAAAAGAAACTCTAAGCTGACACTAGTTCAGCAAACCTCAACCACAGTCTCTGTTAATTGACATAACCTATCCTACCATTTCAAATCTGGGGAACTCAGGATATTTCTATCCCTCTTGGATGACACAGTTACAGACTGAATCCTCTCATTAAGCAGAATTCATGAGATTCATAGAGGAGAAAGACAGTGGTAAGCATGAAGACCATGGATCTCTACAGTATCTGCTTAAAAATAATAAGCATCACAGGTTGAATATATAAAATGGCCTTTTCTATCAAAACACAATTTCCTTGCATCCCTTCCCTAAGATGGCCAAGAACACATCGAATGGGTTACATGAGCAAGTCAAGTGTTGTGATACTTCCTTAAAATATTTTCTCAGCCTCCAAAAATGTGTATCTCAGAGCTTTCCTAAGCTACAAACAGAAAGGTGATGGCTTCCAGAACTAGGTCTGATAACAAATACAGGACAACCTCCCACCCCTATAATTTAACAGTGGGTTATTAACGTAAATGGGAGTGGAGTATGCTATTGAGTCAGTTGTAGAAAATAGAAACAAAAATCACTGACTCCAATAGGCTGTGCCAGAATGCTACAGGCAGTAATATCAACTGAAACATTGAGGTCAACAGGGATGAGCAAAGGGAACCACAGACTAACAAGCAGTTATTTAAACACAACAGAAAAGTCAATGTCAATGCTGTGAAAATGGCATACATCAGGTTGGAAACAGCAGCTGAATATGTTGGGGGAACTAAGTGTGGCAGAAAACCACGATGTTTACACTAAAGAAATATGAATAAATACTTGCCTTATCTACTAATTACAGTGTCAAAGTGTGTGAACCAACATGCATTTAAACACTGCTGAAAACAGCCAAAGGTGCTGCATTTTTCCATCAGTTTTATAACCTCAGCTCATGTGAAAAAGACCTGTCAATCACGCATTCATCTCTGTCACTGAGTTTATGTGTATCTCTTTAGGAAAAGGCCTTATTGCTGAACTTTTCATTTTCACAACTCAAGTTTTTCTCTATTAATTAGACATGAGAAACAAACAAAAATGTCAGAGAGAAGAATCCGTGAAAGACCCTAGGTCGGTTTCCAGAGCTTCCAATTTCACACCTTCTGTAAGAAATATGATTACTGTTTTCATTATTCTCTCTGGAAACAAGGATCCACTCTTCTCAACTTCTGTTGCTGGACCCACTATTTTCTAAACATCACACCAGTGAATTGTAGCAGCTTTTCTTTCCTGTGCTTAACACAGGGATGCTTTTCCAGGAAATTACCTTATTTACATTTGCTTTCTAAGTGAAAGGTTTAAATTTCCTCTCTACACTGTTGTAGAATATGTAATCAGGTGGAGAATCCAAGTCTTAGTATGCTTCTGCTTTGCAAGCCAAATTTGAAAAAAAACCATTACAGGGCATTTGGATTGTCAGCTCAGACAGATTGTTGTTATTCGCATATAATCCTATTTCAGGTTTTAATTTTATACAGAGAAGTAATTTTGGCAAAAGGGGGAAAAAGAGCCAAAGAACTTCCTACTCTGTGCCATTGACCAGAAGTAATCTTTTCACTTTTTTCTACTCAAGTTTGAATTTTACAGGCACTACAGGAAACTTATCAGATGCTACTATGCTGAAACCAGCTATAATACCACCTCCTCTGGTCTCTACTTCCTTGCTTTTCATAATTTGTGTGGAACCATCTGGTTTATGCAGAAAGTGTATCAGATTGCCTCTCATTTGGGGAAGTTCCTTTCTATTCCATGTTCATACAAGCCTACGTATTATCAACATTATAACATTACAAATTGCAAAACCAATTTGTTGCATGAAAGAAAAAGAATCTCTACTGCACTGCACAAGGTTTGTTTGCTGCTATGAACAGATTCAATAGGGAATGTTTAGAAGTGAAGACTCCAACAGCAGGCTAGAACCATAACTGAGTTATACCTAGTTTGTGCTATTTTCATTTAAATTTTATTAATACAGAAAGCATCATCCACAGCAGGATCCATAATCTGAATGGGAAGGAAATGGGTTATTAATATACTGTCAAGAGCTTGACAATAAAGCATAGTCTTTGCTCTACACTTACAAAAACCATTTCAGAACAGCATTTCCATGAGGTACATATGAAGGAACAAGTCTTTTTTGTCTTCCCCTGCCCCTTAGATTTGCTTTTAAAGCTTAGTATTTTTATCATACTATATCTTTCTTTGATGCTTTTTGTGCTGAACTTTTTTTCCCCCTTTTTCAATAAAATCCCTCCATGGGTTAGCTTTTTAAATGGCTTAACTCTGTTTTCTTATTCTGTTTCATTCTTTTAATTTCCTTGGAAATACAAGGGTTTGTTCTGGTCCCTGAATGAGTAGAGTTCTTGCAGATTAATTCTTAGTAGGTTTCCAGCTAGATAAGTTTTAAATACAGTGCACCTTGTCCAATATAGTATGGTACAGCAGCACATTTGTAGGTCATTTACAGCCTGTTGCAAAAGTCTCTGAAGTCTAGGAGCATGTACTCTAGACTCAGATTTGATGTTGCAGCCTGGAGATTTGTGCTTGCTACAAAATGTGGCAGAGATTTAGCTTTTCCTCTTGGATCATTCTGATGCCTATGCTTTCAGGAATAACAAGAAGATTTGGAAGCTCCTAACTCTTCACACTGACTTTTTATGGAATCTAGGAGTACAGTGCTTAATATCAAATCTTAAGCTCTTGTCCTCACTCAGTTTTTTAAATAAATCTAATACAAATCAGCAGAAGATAACTGGATAGACTATGAGGCAATTGGGAGCTCCTGGATTCTTCTGTTTTGTTTCTGGTTACAGCCTCTAGATGTTTTGTTGTATTACTTCTCTTGAAAGCCTTCTGCTGGATCACTATACCTTATTCCTCATGGATTTCTGCTGGCTGTTCACTAAACAGCTCAGTTAGACATTACCAGTGCTTAAAGCAGAAGTCTTACCAGAAAAGAAACATTTCTCCTGTGGGTATACTGCAAAGGACAGAAACAATAGTCAGAAAAAGAACAACAGATAAAGAGAGAGCATAGATTTGAAGTTGTGCTCCTAATTACACTACAGATTCCATGTAATAATTCCAGAAGGTATTAAGGAAGACATTTCATCCAAGCAGCAGATAGACAAACTACTATGCCTGGTAAGGTTTCACTTGGATTTTTCTGAACATAGAATAGATTTCCCTATGAGCATGTATTTTGCAGCTGAGTAGGCCTTCCTACTTACACCAGTGGTGTTTTGGGAATACACGTGTTTGCTACCAGACACTCTACAGATGACATTCCATTTGTATTTAGTTTTTCTTAATCCCTCACAACAAAATGCATTATCCGGTAGCAAGTTCATTTTCTTCATGACATTTTAACAACAGTTGCTTAATAACTGATCTGAATTTTTAAAGCATGATGATCCATGATCATCATAGACAGATTTTATAATATCATTTATAATATCATCATAGCTGACCATAACAGCCAGATTTTCCACATAATGAAGAAAAAGAGCTTTTCTTGCAGAATCTCATGGATTTTGCTACCTCACTGGGAAAGATTTTGTGTTATTGGGCTGCTGACTTCTAGGACAAAAGCAAGACAGAAGCAATTTGAAGGTGTGGATGACAGACAGCCCTGCAGCTGTGAGAAAGGATAGATTAGCATTTCAGGAATGCACTGGAAGTCATTGCTGCAATATTAAAGGAATAACATATGTGGCTTGTAAAGTCTGAGGTATTTTCCAAAACCGGAGAATATAATCTAGCAATTTGTTGCTTTCTTGATCTGGCAACTTCGCTGTGACCCTAAACAATACAGTAGACACTTCCTAAAAATACCTACTGTGTGTATTTAATACCAACATAAAAAATATTTCCTGGCAGTAGGCAGTTTTAGAGGGAAGTTTTTCTGATTTCTCTTAAATGAAGTGTGATTTAACAGTTTTTAAATAGCATTTTCTTTCCAGAAGAGACATAGCTTAGTCACACCTGTAAAGGCCTTGTTCTGTTTCCTGAGTAGCTCAGCTTTGGTGGAAATGAATGTACAGCACTTAACTAGTCCCTTGGTAAAAGAAGGAATGAAAGATGTCAAGAAGCTGGTGGTGTGAACTGTTCTCACTGAAAAGCTTCAGTCTCCAGCTACAGAGGCAGAAAAGCATAGTTTCACTGCTGCCACCCATACTATAGTTCAAGTCATATGAAGCATTCCATTGGGAAGAGAAAACAAAAATAGCACACAAAATGGGCTGATGTTCTGTACACCTGATTCTGCTTTTTAGATAAAACAAGCAAGCTCATCTTAGCAGAGCCACATTTCTCTCCAGGCAAATGGTTGAGTCGTTTCAATACCTTGGTCTGGCTAGAAAACAAGGGAAAAAAAGAGAATTCTCAAATCCACAGTTGATTTGTAGTGGATTGGCCAGCACAGTGTGAGCATTAATAAAACCAGCTAACAATTGCCACTATGCATAAAAACTAATATACAGACAGTTGTGACTTAGAAACAGCAAACAAAAAGGGCTGAAACCCCTCTGGGTTTCACATCACTGAGCCAACACAGATCTCATGTGAGAGTAGGCTAAAATGAACTGAGAATTATCCCCAAACAAAGAAATTTTTGATAAAGAGCATTCTGCTTCTAGTAAAATTCTTGCCACCTGCTTCTCCTGACAAGATGTATGCTAAAAAATAAAAGTGAAGGCCCCTATGGACAGTTGCTTACTCTAAAATAATATGTTAATGCAAGTATAAAACACTCATCATCCTTTCTTTTTTATTACACCAGATGGAAACAAGGAATGAAGTATGACTTTCCCCTAGTATTGATCATTGTGTGCTTCTAGTTATCTGTTGTGAACATGATAGGTAAATGCTAAATATCCTATTGATACTTAATATATCATTCATGGGTTTTTTTGTAATCAGTAACATTTGATCCTCTTCCAGCTAATACTGAATATGATCCATTTGTACTAAACAAAATCTCAAGGACTGGAAGATATTCAAAATCTGCCGGCAAGGTCATGTTGGCTGAATAATATGCCTGATTTACACCATAATGAAAAATTAGTGTCTGTCTCTCACCTCAGCAAAGTAGGTGAATAAAATGCAGCTTTTAAACAACTGCTTTGTACTATCCTGTGACTTGACTCCTTAGAGAGAATTTGAATCCACATAAGTAGGAAGCAAAATAGATACTAACTCTGGTGTCATACAATCTGTCACTTAAATCCTTATCAGCGCCTGAGGAATGAAAGGCAGTAAATGCACACCTAGCCTTTGAGATGGACTCCACTGAGTACACAAGAAACTATAGATAAGTGACTTACAGGCAAATAGCTATAATCAGAATGAAAACTAGAACTGGCAGATACGCTGATAACCACCGGGGAAGAAATCTTGCAGCTTCTGTAGTCAGAAAGTATGCCCTTAAGCCTCTTACAGTCCTTAGAAGAAGTCAACAAGCATGTGAATAGGTGCAGTGTGGTCAGTATACTGTCCTTGGATTTTTAAAAGAGCTTTTGACAGAGTTCTTGAAGAACGAAAGCTTTCACAGAATAAAACAGTTCTCTTGCAGATCACTAACACATTAAAAACTAAGATGCTAGGATAAAAAGAAATAGCTAGTGTTCATAATGGAGAATGGTTGCCACAGAAGTCCAGTGGGATCTATTTTGTAAACACATGCTATTCAGCGCATTTATGAATGAATTGGAAAAGAGAGTGAAAAGTGAGATAAAACATTTCATGGTGTTACAAATTATTTGGGATAAAATACCAGGTGAAATGCAATGTTGATTATTGCTATCAATAATAATAACTGGATTTACAATATGGGGTTCAAATTTTTTCACCAGGAGAAAAGATATTTGAGTCATTCCAAATAGTTCTCTGAAAGTACCTGTTACAGGTCCAGAAAGTAATGTTAAATACTAAAGAAAATATAAAATACAAAATTTCAGCGTGCCACACAGTACTGTGGACGCCACAAGTACAGCTGTATCTAACAGGTATTGAAGAATGAACTAAACTGAGAGGTTTTTAATCGTCTGGTGCTCCTCCTTCTGCTTCTCAACACTTTAAATTTATGACTCCTGGAAGAAGGAAAGCATCACTCTGCGTATGCCCACTGTTACTTTCATCCCTATATATCCACTGATGACTGATACTTGCTAGAGAACACTGAACTTTTAGATACTGTAGTTCTGAAAGGTCTTTAAAAGAAGACTCATTAATATTGTGAAATTGATCACATGAAAGATATGAAACAGCACTGTTCAGGATGCCCTCATAACCATATTTCTGCCCTTGTGTACTCTACTGCTTTTCAAATGCCTCAAGCCTCATTGAGGCTTCAGGTGGCTCACACTCCCAAGATGAAGTAACTAGTCAATATTACTGTATAGCTCCATCATTCATCAAGCAGCCAATAGAGTTATTTACTACATGCCATCAAGCACAAGCCCTGAATGAAGAACTGTTCTGTTCCCAATGGGCATGGGAACCTGACTGCTTCTCAGTTTCTCTCCCTGACTCTCAGTGAAGTCAGAAAATACTATTAGGGGAAACAAAGGGATGTTGGCTATTGATTCAGATTCCCAGCTATCGCAAACATTTTTTCGTATCATTATTTTCATTAGTTTATAAACCCCTATTTTGAATGTGGTTATGTGCTTTTCCCTACAACTTTTCCTGAAATGTTATTCCAGAATTGGATTGTTCTTATAGTTCAGAACTTTTTCCTCATTAATTAATGGCTAGTTTATATTAACTTTTTCTTGACCCAGAGTGTGTCTAATTGTCTATCTCTCTGCCATGGTGTTTTACAACACCTTTCATATGCCGTCTCCCTTTACCTTTGTGGATATCCAAGTCTGCAGTTTTTCTTCCTTCTCCTCCCAGATCTTTTTATAAGGATCAACAAGCCAGGCTTTTCTAGTGCCGTCCCTTAAGGTAGTTTGTTTCTCTAAGTGTCCTAGTTGCCATCCTCTGCACCTCTTCTGAGTTTGTATCTCTTGAAGCCAGACAACCGCAGCTGTACACAGTAAAATGTCATATAAATCATTAATGTTTCTTCATTCCTTGGGATGGAATTTGATACTTTTTACTGACTCTTCTTCAGCATAACTAACGATTGTCTGTGGGCAAGCCATGCCAAGTTACCCTGGGTTCTTTTCTTCATTATAATAAAATCTAGGTATTACTTGTGCTATAAGTAAAAATTAGAGAATCCCATAATATGTCATAATGCCATTGACAGAAAAGCCAAATAATTTACAACATTTCTCTTCCAAACCCCAAGAACTTTTAATGTAAAAAAGAAAAAATGAAAGAGATTTTTGTGCTATCTTCTCAATCTTCATATGCACAATGGGTTCATTGACTTATATGGTTCCTAAATGACTTTGACATTTCATTAATGAGAACTATGAATCTCAGAAGAGTGAGGGAAAGAATTTCTCTTAGAATGTTGGGAGTTATCTTGACCTGCAATTACAGCCATAGTATGGTTCAGAAGGACACTACTAAACTACACTAATTATGAGAGAACAATCTATGCCCTTCATGAGTATGTTTCAACATTTTTTTCCTCACTTACTTAGCAACATTTGTCAGTTGGTCTGTTTTATATCATAAATGTATTAATAATGATAACACAGAAGCTTCAGGTTGGGTAAAACATAAGCTGCTTAGGTCTTTTAGGCTTGTAGTGGAATGAAAGTTGGTCTTAAATTACTTAGCTTGAGTATGCTACTGTAGCTTAATTATATCTGCGCATAATGTTTGGTGCTATTTTGTATGGTCACATGCACAGGAAGCAACTGTAATATGACAAATTTGTGTTTCTGTCATAATAAATTCATGAGGATAGGAATTTTGACTTGATAATGAAATGAGAAAGGGTTGTAAAGAAACAATCATTTCTGACAGTTATCTTAAACTTTCTGATACTTTAAAATACTTCACCCTAGTAGAGTAGAATTTTAGTAATGTTGATGGCAAATTCCATGAATAGCTCTCCATTCTGGCATTGGGTAAAGGGTATCAAAATTAACTGCATAGCCAACGTAATGGCGGGATTGTGAATGGTAGCATGAATGATCCCAAGAAAACTGTTTTATATTCTAAATCTGGAAGTACATACTTAGTGACATTGCTAAGCACAGGCATGCTAATCATTTAATCACTGTTATAATGGTAGTCATGCCAACATCTATAATAAGCATTGCATTTACAAAGCTCACTCAATCTTTAAGAAGACAGGTATCTTTGTAAATTTATTTTGTTACCATTTTTGCAGTGCTGGCTTCCCTTGGGAGCTGAGTTGAGCATCTTGAAATGGCTGTAACTTGAGAAGCACACAAATCCTACTCACAAAATTCTAAGCTATGAAGTTTTTATACATACAGACATATTGTCTGATCATGAAAACAATGAGAAACAATTATTAGTACAGTGTCTGTATAATGCCTGTTCTACCAGCAAAACTGCTTCTACTTATACATAAAGACTTAAATTTCCAGGACTTAGGGTAAACCAGCTTATCTTCTTGGTATTGATGGCTTGATATTAACTAAAATATTTTACAGTTCTTTGATGCTTTATGTAATATCATCAGTCAAAGGTCTGAAAATTAAAAACATAAACATAAAAATAAGTAAAATCAAGGTAACTAGCAAAGAAATTAAGTGGCATTTGACATTAGGGATTCAGTAACTAGAATACAACATACAGCTCTGGACATTGAAAAAGTATTAAGTCCTTTATATAAATTAAAAAAAAAACACAGTAAAATGAATGTACGTACTGGAAAAGATGAATTCTGAAGTCATGGAAGTGGGCCTTTTTATTTCAGAAGAAAGTGAAATTTTGATCTAAGTGGCTTCACATTCTTGCTAGACCAAATCCCTAACTTTAAAACAAAGTGTAGTTGAACTAATTCAGTTTCATTTGCCTTTGTCTCAACATTTGTTTAAGCTTTGGTTTCTCCAGTGCAACCCCGTAAACTTTGTCCTTGCTGACTAGAAAGGTTTTATTAACCTGTCAGTAAATGCTGTAGTATTTTTCAAGTTTCCAGTGAATTGGAAATGAGAAGAGCTTCCTGAACACTACAATGTAGGCAAAGTCAGGACTCAAATTTTGGCTCTAGGTGCTCATTTACAAATGAGCAATTCATCATGTGAAGCAGAAAGGAAATAGCTCCAGATTTATGTCATACTGTTGTGATGTGAAGCGCTTCTCATTGACATGACTCTGCTATAGACTGAATAATAGCAAGACTGACACAGATGAGAAAGAAGCTGAATTTTGCTCTGACTTTCCATATTGTTCTGGTTAGAATGGAGAGATTGTGAAAAGCATCTAAATGTGTTCAAAATACACAAAGAAAAGAAAGTTATATTATAGGACAATGAATACTAAGGAGGAGGAAGTCATCTTTGTGATGGCACCAAATAACTGCTACCATCTAAAGACTTGACTATAAATAAGGAAGAGCACCTAAGCTGAGTTTATTGTGCTGAGCAGATGGGTTTTGTGACAACCAAAGTCTCTTTGATCATTTGAGAGTAGGCAAAGACTGAAATATGCTAATGCAGCTGTAATCCCATATTGGTAGGTCAAGGTAACTTAGCGCGTCTTCTCCATGCAACATCAATATTTTGTTAGAGTATTGAAGATACTTTGTAACTGGAGTAATCATGTTGTTGGGTTTCAGCTGCGAAAACTCTTCCTAAACTTAAGCAACCCAGGGGAGAAGACAAACCTCCAGGGCCTTGCAGAAGTTTCCGACTGGATTTAGTTTTCTTATATTGCGGTTGTTAATATCTGTAGAAAGGATAGAGTATCTCAAAAGAAACTGCCTGAGAAGTAAAAGAGAATGCCTATTAAAAACATAAAAAGGTCAAAAGAAAGAAGCTGTGTGTCTTGTTTCAAAAGTATACAGTGTTATTTTAAAAATAAAATGAAAGAATTATATCTAATTCCTGGCATGCAGCCCTGCAATAGACATGAACTTAATAATATTAAGGAATACTCAGGGTTCTTTTTAACAAAATCAAAGTATTGATTGAATTCAGAGTGTGTATTCTGTGATAGAAATGGAATTTTCTTTACAGTCCTACTGTCTAGTCTCTTACCATATACATACAAACTAGATTTTATATTTAAATTTTTTTCATTTATATTTATAAATGATAAATATTTATAAATTTTATATTTTTTCTTCTATTGAATAGTCAACTACAAAACACTTAGAACTAATAGTAACATATCCTATAATCTAGTTCTTTTTTTTTTTCTAGTTTCAGAATTAATAAATATAATATCCGTTCCCCTTATTTTCTGTGAGCTGGGCACAAACTTGTGCTTTGGTACTATCTAGATTCTGTCTGCATAAGTCTTGGCAATAATGTATGCTCTTATATGTGATTAAGAATGCACCTCTTTCCCTTAAGCTGCACTTTACAATAATCCTGCAATTGTTAATTTTATGCTATAGTTGCCACAATAAATTATGTTCCTGATGGCAGTTCAGTAATGCATTCCTATAAAAGCTAATATAAAGTCAATAGAAAACAAAAGAATGACTCCGGTTAATTTCAGCAGGCCCTGGCTCAGACCAACTTTATTTTTCTTTTTTTTTTTTTTAATAGAAGAAAGAAATATCTGTAAGACACTGCTGAGGTGCTTACTTTATAAGGGTGTATGTGCATAGGGGATATATTTTGACAGTCTGGAAGCAAACACCTAGCATTTCAATTTTTTCATTAACTCAAGTTATGGATATGGATCACTAGAAGCATTATAGTTGGGCAGTGGCAGCCAATAGTTTGATTCATCCAAAATAATGGAATGGCCATTCTCCCCCTCTGTTACTCCCACTGGCATTAGGTCTAGACAATGTCACATGAAAGAGCAGCAGTTAACACCAGGGCAATCTGACACAAACCTGGAGCTATTTCCCTTTTCCTTCACATGATGAATTGTTCATTTGCAAATGAACACCTTGAGCCAAAATACTAATGCAGAGTTTGCCTGCCCTACTGTTTGGAAGAATTACTACAATGACAATAGCTATCGCTATTATGTAGGTGCGTGATGTGATTTGTCATTGAATAATTTAATTTGTTAGTAGTTAATATTCACAGACTACAGTCTTCCAAATTAAATCACATTTCAAGATGCTCAAATTCTATTAACCTTTGTGTTTGTTAATATAGGCTGTTATTCAGAAAACCATATATTTTGTCAAGTCAGAGCAAATTTCTGGGAAAGGGGAAGAGAATTTGATGAATCGAAGAGAAGCGAAGCAAAGCCTATACTTTTACTGTTCAATAACTCATTTCACAGACAGGAAAGTATGTTTCAAGATTGGGAATGTCTCAATGGTTACCATTTTTGTACTTGTATTATTTGCTGCAACCAGAAAGAATTGCAACATCAACACTGTGGCTTCAGATACAAGTGTGGCACATGAGTGCGTGCCAAGTTGCAGCTCCATAGGACTTATATAGTGGATATCTGAAACACTGTGCCCATACTGTTTCACCCCTTTGGTGAGCACTCACCCCTGCAGGATGCTGAAATAACAGTTTGCAGTCGACAAACGCTGCTACCTTGACAGTGCTGGTTAGGAAGGAAGGAAATAACCACATGTTAATTCCATTGCTGTAAAGCATAGTCCACCTTACAAAATCAGAAAGATAATAAACGTATCCACAACAAAGCTGCTGGAGTGAAATGCTGTGAGGTACAAAAATCCTTTCAGGACTCAGAATGTTAATCTTTTGATTCATTATCCTTGAATATTAAGACAGAATTATCTAAATTAAGGACCTGACCTGAGAGTCTTTTCCTCATCACTGCAATTACACTAGTATATAAGAGAAGGATGCCCACAGAAAATGACTATTGTAATGCACCTTCAATAATTCAATCAAATACTGCACCTCCTGAATACAGTTTTGCCTTTGGTAATCCCCCTCATGCCACAGTTGATGCTGATTTTGTGACAGCTAATAAGACTGTATTTTTGCCTCTTTTTCAGCAATTAATGCTTGATGTGCTTTTAACACAGTTTCCAGGCCTAGATGAGCAATAGGAGTGTTTTGAAAAACGACACCAAAACACAGAATGCCCGAGCTTCAGATCTGGTTACAGGGTACTGTGCACATGACTATAACATATCATAGCTTTGAAGGTCATGCTTTCACAGGCTGCTATGTGGAATCCTCTTCAAAGCTATTACAAATAATATTCTCTAAGAGTGTTCAGGGAAGAACACTTGATGATTATGCTCTCTGTATCGCAGGTAAGCCAGTTAATTTGTCTCTGTGCTATAATGGAAAAAATTTGTAAGCATCACAGCTTTATACTTTAATAAAAAAGCTAAATAAGTATTTTAAATAACTTTAGACCTTCAAAGCAAACGAGTGGAGAATTCTGGGAGCTCTGTTTTATCATGAACTTTGCAAGTAAATGACGAAAAACTTCTTGCAATACTCATAAAACAGGTCAGGGATACCAATTACAATATTATACCAGTCTTGTCAGTGCTGCAAGGGATTTCTATCTGTCGGAAAATAAAAATCTCCTTCAGAAGCTAATGCCTGGGTGCTTTATTAGCACTTTATCTGAATGCTCACTCCATTTCACCCCCTGTGTTTTCATTTGAATTTAAGTGGTTCAGGTTTCTGTTTTCCTCTGCCCGCAAGCATTTTGGTTATAAGAATAGATTCCTTAGAGCCTGGCAGCAGAAATTAAAAAAACCCCAAACATTCTAATTAAAGATGGCCAGCAGAATTTGTATTTGTTAGTTGACCTGGAGTTTAACGAGATGCTTTATTCTATGCAGTCCAGCTATTAAACATTTTCTTTTGATTAAAAAATCTTGAAATCAATCAGAACACACAGATGACAGAAATAAGGATAAATAGCCTTCTCCTTCAGTGAAGATATATGCTTTACTAATAAGTTAATCTATTTAGTGATGCTTCTAGGGGAAGAGATTTCTATGAAACACTTCAGCAAATCACCCCTTGTTGCATTCATTCGAGCCTTTCATGTGTCATTATTGCCTAGCATTTAAAGATCATGAAAATACCATTGTCCTTTCTTTTTAGTAGCATAAGGAACTTTTCAAACCATAGCTCGTTTTCTATTTTTTCATTATGTATTTTTCTAGCAAAAAAAAAAGAACTAGTGCTTGTCAGGTAAGAGAGAAGTCTACCGATAACTCTAACTTAGAATTTTCTCCTCTCCATTTCTGAGCTGTTGAAGTATCACTAGAAAAAACTGTCCACTTTCTCTAGAGTGAGAATTTGATATTCAGATGCTGTACTGAGGAAACTAATCTTCCTTACAGTACCACCAAATTCTCTCTAAATGCTTGTGTGATTGCTTCTCTGAGACACTTCTTTATTAGTGTTTACAGGTCTAGATACCAAAGATGATTTTCTAAAACACAATATCAAAAGGTAGGTGTGATGAAATTTCAACAGTTAAACAAAAACCTTCCCAGAGCTAGGATGAGGACCCAAAGATATCTTCTTCGTGATCTCAGAAAGTCAATAGTAGCTTTGAATTCACTACCTTAATCTTTAAAGAGCCAGACATAGACATGATTCAACAGCTGTTAGAAACCAGTATTATCAAGCTTCCATTAGCCTCTGTGCCAGCCATGAGCTGCAGCACAGAATGCTATAGAAGATTACAATTTCCGAATACCTACATTTGGCAGAATTGTAAAAAGGTAACCATACACCAAAACTCCCAGAGTTTAGAGTCAGCAATCTAAATTTCTCAGCATATCCTGGATTACAAAAACTGGTCTCCAGCCACCAGTTGTTAGTGCTCAACCGTCCAGAACAGGTGTATTTAATTAAGCAGCAGTTTTCTGATGTGCTTTATCTAGTCAGAAGACACAAAATCTATGAAAGAAAAGTTTTTTATAACAGAATCAAGCACCAGTCCCTTCTACAAACTCAAATCATGAGGCTAACTTTCAAATAAAATTAGGTTTATGCAACTGCATTATTCAGTATCTGTCCTTCTGTCAGCAGTAACTTCCAAAGATGTGGCTGATTTCGAGAGTATTGTCAGAAACAGGAAAGATACTAAGTTTGTTCAAGTTTGAATGACAAAACAAACATGTCCTTTACACCCTTTTGCTCTATTACAGCTTTTTCAATATTAGTACAGTAATTATGAATAAGAGGCATCACGTAAAGCTGCTGGCTGTTAACCAGAAAGAAAGAGCCCACCAGCTAATTAATGGCTTAACAACACCAAATCCAAAAATAATCAACAGTGAGCGCTTCCCAGATTTCCTGTTTATTTCGATGGATTAATTTCCCTTTCTGAAGAGAAACAAAAGACTTGTAGCAATGTAAAATCTGAACTTTAATTTTCTTCTGACCCCAAGGAGAAACACCGTCCTCTGTAAGAATCCCCAGATTCTGCTGTATTTTCAATTACAGTATTTTATGCACGAGCCTTAATAGATTGTCTGCTTAGCCACAACATGAAGGATGACTCAAACCAGCTGTCTGCCACATGCAGAAAATGATAATAGACTCTTTCTTCACAAATAATATAATATATTCAATACTTATAAGTAGAGAAAGCTTCAATGGTCTTCCAAGTACAAAAACTTTTGATTCTAGAAGTCTTATAAGGTGCAGACAACACTTTGAGGAGGTTATGTGCATATCTCTTTTATGTATTTCTTAATTTGTTTATAGCTGAAATAAATTTATTATGTCTCTGAGAATAAAAATGCAGGTAGTCAACACATATGGTAGTCACACAGTTATTTAGTACTCATTTTAAATCCAAGTCTCTGACTTCTGACACAGCTTTTTTGCTTATACAGGAAACATATTTGTAATGTTCATGTAAAGTAATGTCCTAACTCATAACTGCAGATATTCCTAACAGCCCAAACGTACAACATCTGGATCTCTCCAGTTCTTACAGTCTTAGTGCTACAGGTTTAAGGTTGATTCAAATTGGAAAAGAGCTCACTTCATTTTTCTGCAGCTTCGTGCAGCTTCTACGCTGTGGGACCTGGAGATGATACTGCTTCCATAACATACTTGCTTCATGTCAGCAAGCAGAGCTGAACAGTACACCAAAGAAAGTTCCTATATAAAATGTCCAAAAGCTGAGTGAGTCAGGAATTCTCTTTTAAAGTAGCTACACATATTACACATGGAAAAAAAAAAGATCTTTAATAAACATTCAGTGCAGAGAACACTATAATCACTTAATATTAGAAGTCAAAATTCACAGCAGTGCCTAAGAAAGTGTGACACTTAAACTGGAGAGGACCCTGCCCCATTACTCTGAGACATCCACTGGAAGGAGTAAAGACAGGAACTAAGCACACAACAAAGCTCTACAAGTGCTCCCCCTTGAAGTCTCACTACCTCTCCTCTACAACAACAGAATCCCAGCAAGAACCCACACAGGCATGGTTCAGGTGTCCTTAGTTTATGACGAAATTTATTCCTAATGAAGACAGCTACTAAAAAAAACCTAGAGCTACTCAGGAGACTCCATCACCAGCATAAGGTGTGTGGCAAAACACAACCTTGATTCTTCAACACAAGGGAATAGAAAGGCTCTTTGAGAAAAGCATAAGGAGAAAAGCATCATTTTTTCTCACAGGATCATCTACACAAGGACCTTTCCAGTCTAAATGCTCAAATACTTGCTCTTTGCGATACTCATATTTGTAAAATATTGTTTTCCATTAAGTCTTGATGTAACAGAATCATTGCAATCCAGTCATAAGAGCATGTTTAGTAACTCTCTGTCCTGCCTAGGTCTCTCTTTATATTACCAAAGACGTTTTGCAGTCCCAAGTTTTTCATAGGTTACTTTCATTCAGTTTACCAAATTAGTTACAAAATTAGGGTTGTATTTCTTGTTCAAAATCTCATACATTCTGGATACAGCATGTGAGGTATTTAGATAAGGGGCTTCTATCTTGGAGTGTCAAGGATGCTGACATTCTCATGACTACAAAATCAGCCTTTAAATGTGAAGCCATCTCTTCTTACTGCGCTTAGAGTTAGCTACAACTGGCACCAGAAAAAATTAGCACTGCAATGCACTGCATGCCAGAAATTACCTCCCATGGATAAGCAATGTCAGTGCAAGAATACACATGGGTGATGATAAGCAACAAGGAAAGGCAGCTTTGGCATCATAAACCCAAGCAGATTTAATCCCAGTTCCAAAGGGTATGAGATCACAAGTGTTCCATTTACATGAAAAGAATGTGGAAGAGAATGATCCCCTTCAGCTGCGAAGGGAAAAGATCAAAATATATATATTAAGAAAATCTTGTTGTAGGCTGATGCTTCATCTGGGACTGATAATGTGAGAACCACACTGAAGACAAAGGATAAGTAGATTATAATAGATTCTGGTTTAGGAGACACTGCAGAGGGAGAATTTGCTCTGTATTGATGGGAAAGGAGGCATTTCACACATACATGCTATAAAATATAAAAATATAGCTCAGTTGTAAAGAGGCAGAGAAAAAAACACACAACACATATACCTCCCTAATGGTAAACCATTTCTAGCACACAGTTTTTAATAAGGCTTTTACTGATACCCTCAACCTTGCTACAAATAAAACATGTTGTCCTTTTAACTGCTATGCAATAGTTAGAATGATATAACTCCCCCTACTGTCAGCATTCAAATGATAATAGCATAAAGGAGTCTATACATACTTAGATTATACCTTTACTAAAAGGTGAATAAAATACCCTGATACCCTAATGGCAAAATAACTACAAACATTCAAGCGACAATATTAACACAACTACATCAGTAAAGAAGAAAACAAATTACAGCCCTTGTCAAAGAAAAAAACCTGGTAGACTGGTCCTAAGCCACTCAAGCACAGTAAAGATAATTATTTGCAGAACACAGAAAGCTCATAACACAAAAAACTGATACAGCTGAGTTGTGTAAGAACAGAAGGAATTGTAAACTCCTAATGGGATATGGGTGTTTGGAGAGATTTGTTCAGAGGGAGACTGTTGCCAAAAAATGAAGCAGTTATTCATTTAAGAATGTTGGCTGAAAGGCCGCTGATGGAATCCCCAAGTCTGCATAATAACCATCCTATGGGCTATGTCAACTGTCAGGTGAATTATATGAACAGTAAGGCTAAATCTGAATAACTTCAGATCATATGGACACAGGCACAGAGCAAAGACAGAGCAAAATCTAGCAGTTCCAAAAGCTAAGTAACCTTCCTGGTAGGGAAAGGATCCATTTACTTCAGAGTAACATAACATCACTGTAAGCACAAAAGGTTCAATGTATCACATACATGTATGGGTCAGTGGACTCCTTTAAACACTTATATTTGCCTAAGAGACTGTGTCGTGGTTTAAGCCCAGCTGTAAATCAGCCACACAGTTTGTTAGCCCCCCCCCCTCTTCCTCCCCCCACTGCCAGAGGGATGGGGAGGAGAATTGAAAGAATGTAAATCCTATGGGTTGAGATAAGAACAGTCCAGTAACTGAGGTATAACATAAACCACTGCTGCTACCACCAATAATAAAAATGATAAGGGAAATACAAGGGAAGAGAATACAACAGCTCACCACCTGCTGACTGATACCCAACCCGACTGAGCACTGAACTAATTCTTCCCGGTTCCTGCCCCCAGTTTTTGCATCCTGGCCATGATGTGCTGTGGTATGGAATACGTCTTTGGTCAGTTTGGGTCAGGTGTCCTGTCTCTGATTCCTCCCAGCTTCCCCTCCTCCCTGGCAGAGCATGAGACTCAGAAAGTCCTTGGTCAGAGTAAACATTTGAGCAGCAACTGAAAACATCAGTGTTATCAGCACTGTTCCCAGGTCAAATGTCAAAAACAGTGCTGCACCAGAAAGAAGGAGAAAAACGACTGCTGCTGCTGAATCCAGGACAGACTGATAAGCAGCTTTTAAAAAACAACACACACAAATAGTTTTCACTTTCAGCAGTCTGTAAGGTTCTAAGGATACAGTTAACAGAATGTCCTAAGAAATAATTAACATGAAATACTCCCAATAACAAATGCTCACAGTACTCCTATTTTGAATATAGTTACAAGACACTATTCTTCACTTAGGCTTGTTGTATTAGAAATGAAGTGTCATGAATGGCAGCAGAAATTGCATCCCATTGAACAAGTATCAGCCAGAGATGTGAATTTAGCTGAAGAACACTCGACAGTGGGCTGGTAGGCTATAAACTACTACAGATGAGAAGGCTGTGAGATAATATTGTACAACACTCCATTACAAAAGCTGAAGATTAGAAACAGTGAATTTCAAGAGCATATAAAATAATCTTATTGTCTCAATATATTATCTTTTATTATCTCTCATATGTGACTATTTTCTTGTGTAAGATGTACCATACAGAAGAATGAAGGGAACAACAGGTTATGGAGTGGAATGGATGATGCAGAATTCTGGCAAGTGGATTTTGTAAGACTTTTGCTCCAAATGGTGAAAATCCTATGAGACATCCACAAAAGGTGGCAAAGGATACTAAGCCTTACAAAACACCTTGGTACTTCTGTTTTGCATATAAAGATACTCTTTGGGGAAGATATCATTTTATTTTAATTTTTAGTTTAAGAAATTCTGGTGTATGGGTTATTTTTAGTCATTCTCATTAGCTGCAAATATCACTGACAGTTATGTCAGAGTAATTTCTGAAATCATTGAAGTAATTAGCTTGAATTTTGCAGAACTTTACAGCCAGCTCTTCTTTCCACTAGATTCAAAGCTGGAAACTACAATGCTGTATTACTAAAAATCACCTTACAGATTTGTGACATTTTTGTTTTCATAAATTATTGGCTGCTTGAACTAATGAAGCAAACCAGCTAGCTCTGTAATCGACTTTCTACCTGCGTAGAAATTTATTTGAACAGTACAATGGACCTAAATCTGGTCAAAAACATTCATCAGCTTAAGACTTGTCCCATCTATTTGGAGGTAACCAGTAGTATAGAATGAGTGGATCCTCATCCTCTGCTCTTTATTCCTCCCCCTCACTTCAAGACAGGGGATGCATTAAAGTTGGGCACAGTGTTTTTGCACTCTGGCAGCTCACAATATATACATGGGTCCTTGCAAACAACAGTCAGACAGTCATAAATTACAGCAGTGTATAGGTTGCTCTAAATTACTGTACGTTTAAAGAAGTTTAATGATGAGAGAATGACAGCCAATTCTTTGGGAGAACCCCCATTCCTAAGCTGAAAAGACCTTGGCACAAGAGAGAATCTCGCTCTTTTTCAGTGCTTCTGCACTATTTTTAAGAGTCATCATTCTTCCATGCTGAGAGATCATTTTCTAAGTCCTCTGTGTTGCCATAGCAAAAGCCAGATTTTTTCCCCCACTGCCTGACAAAAAACTCTGTGCAATATTAGAGAAAAAAGTATAAAGAACAGTTTTAAAATTACTCCAAATATTTTCCTGTAGTATATGGCTTCACTTTCTGAGCTACATTAAAGTACAATTTAGTCTTATCAAGCATGTAAAAATACGTCTGAACTTCTTCAGTTATCCTCAAACTTGGGAATTCTGAAGAGAGCAAATCTTGCCTCATGACTTTGAAAGGTTTTTGAACTGGAAGAGTATGGCTACTGAAGAGGAGGACATACTTTCTCAGGCAGACATTTCAAGAGATGGATTCATTTATAACTCAAGTTAACAGAAGAACAGGACGGCTAGCAACCACAAAGAGAGAAAGACTGCTACACTAAAGAAGAGAAAAAAAATCACAACTTCTCTATTCGTAACAGCCTAAGTATTTGAAAATCATTCTGGGAACTGCTTGGCACAAAAATAGGACCTCAAACTTTAAACCTGCCCCCAGATACTTTGGAGAGTAAAAAAACCCAAAGCATTCACAATTGTATTTAGATCAGTTTTAGACTGAATCCTGCATGCACCTGGGACTGAACATTGGAATTTCACCCCATATTATTAATGTTCAATCTAAGGAGGCGTCAGTCATTTAGCTCAGTATGTAATTAAATATTCAGCAGCACTGGATTTTAGTAGCACAAAAGGGGGCAGAATGCTGTAGGAGACACACTAACACTACAGCTTTTAGTATATACCAATTTGCATTCCAAATAGGCACTTGACTTTTCTTCTGTGACAGTCTCACAATTGATTAGATAAATATTTTGCAGTAAGCCACCAGAATGTAGGGGCATAAATCAAAGTGTCATTTTAGAGACTGAGAAATCCCTTAAACAACTGAAAAAGAAATACTGTTCTTTAAAATAATCCATTACTTCCAAAGTTGTAAACACTTGATCAGGCTCCAGCTCTGTGAACACTGCAACTTGGCTGACCATCTTCTACAACTAGTATTTCATCCTTACATGTTTTAGACATAAATGTCCATATGGCAACTGGAAAGTGGAATCACTTGATCCTCTAAAACCTACTAAAAAGTACTAATTTATGATTATGAATATTACAAAACAATAGAAGCAATATATGTTAAATATAATTACAGGTAGAAAGAACAGTTATTTAACTATCCGGCATGTGCCTGCAAACGTAGCTCAGGTAATTATAAAAAAATTCCCATGTACCAAAACTGTACTGTAAAATACAGTAAAGAATTTGTTTAATATTAGACTGCGGGTGAAATGAGGGTGGCCATAAAGTAATAACCTGACTACAGCCCTCATTTCTATGACCTCCTTTCAACAGTCCACATAACGGCTAGCCAGTATTTCAGACCTGATGCACAACAAACTTTGCTGCCAAAACATTCCATTAGGGGAAGAGCTGGCTTGAATGAAGAGATAGAAATTCTTCCTCCCGAAGTCCTGGGCATGTGGGGACACAAAGCATGAAGTATCTGTTAAAGAGTTTTAGGAAAATTGTTTCTTTCTCTCATGCATTCAGAAAACAAGGAGATTGTAACAGTGACTAACTGCTGCCCTTGGCTGTACAACTCTACAGTCCCTATTTAGAAAATCTGTCCCTCAACATTCACGTTCATTGCACAGTAAGAAAGACCTCTGAATAAATAATTTTGTCTTTTTCTCATTCCTTCCGGTGGTTTCCTTTATTGTAAGTTTTGCTACATGTTTGCACAGAATTACAGGATGGTTGATATTGGGAAGGACTTCCGGAGGTCACCTTGCCCTCCCTTCAGATATTTGTTCACATTCATGAGTTCTCTGCCTCAGACTTCTCTTCTCTAGGCTAAACAGTCCCATCTCTCTCAGCCTTTCCTCAAAGGAGAGATGCTCTAAACTCATCATCATCTTGGCAGCCTCTCAGCAGACTCTCTCCAGTAGCACCCTAACTCTATCGCACTGGAGAGACCCCAACTGTACACAGTACTCCAGTAATCAGCAAAGAGAGTTTTTTTTAAGTTGAAAACTTAGTCTGTCAAAAGTTTAACTGTTTAGTGACTGCATTTAGGAAGCATGCAATTTGTTAGCTATTAGTTGTGTGTCAATTAACTGCAAGAAATTTCAGATACAATTAATTATTTGATCTGTTTTAAGAAGTGCTGTATAATTTCAGCAGACAATACAAGACATTCTTATTACTTAGAGGGTTTAGGAATTTGAATAGACTACTGTCATGGGTTCAGCAGTAGCAGTCATTTTTCCCCTTCTTGGTAGCTGGTGCAGCGCTGAGTTTTTGACTTTCGGCCTGGGAACAGCGCTAACACCAATGTTTTTAGTTATGGCTTAGTGATGTTTGGTCTGGCCAAGGACTTTCTGAGTCTCAT
Source organism: Psilopsiagon aymara (assembly GCA_024733675.1). NCBI lineage: Eukaryota > Metazoa > Chordata > Aves > Psittaciformes > Psittacidae > Psilopsiagon > Psilopsiagon aymara. The sequence continues at coordinate 35,816 of JANRGW010051258.1, read as the reverse complement.
GCTCTGCCAGG
>JANRGW010051258.1:0-35705 GCA_024733675.1 Psilopsiagon aymara | reverse complement strand
CCTGTGGGAGTTGCATTCTTTCGATTCTCCTTCCCATCCCTCCAGGAGCAGAGGGAAGAAAAAGGGGGAAGTGAGTGCACAAATTGCGTGGCTGATTTACGGCTTAAACCACAACAACTACCTAAGGCTGTTGCTAGTCACTGAGTTTGTTATTTGTCAGAAAAAGGAAATGTACATCGTCATTCTTCCAAAACTGTGGTGGCTTTTCAATTGTTGAGAGGTTTTTTGTGGGTTTGGGTATTTTTTGGGGGGGTTGTTTGTCTGTTTTGGTTGGTTAATTTTGGTTTTGTCTTTCCCTTAAATTTCCCAGCAGTAAAACAGTTGAAGACCAAGGTTTTTTGATGATGACAACCCATGCAAATCGCATTTCTCATAAAGTTTCTGTTTAGAAAGAACTGGCCTAGTCCGACTCCCCTGTCCATTCCACACTGAATTGACATTACTCAGCAACACTGGTTATTCACTGGGGAAACTGTACTTCCACAGTGGTTTAAGGGTTGCAAATAGTGGAAAAGCAGCTCAAGAAAACTAAAAAACAAACGCAACAAAACATATGGATCTTTCCCTTCCATTGCATACAAACACACAAAGCAGTAGATGAACTTGGACAGCTTCAATTTCCATCATGTGACCTTCACTTATCTGGCATATTTGGGATGTGACTGAGATAGCATCCTAGTAATTTATAAAATGGTTTAGCATGAAAAATGAATTGTCTGGGAGCTGAACCTTCGAAGCACTAAAAAGAAAAAAAACTACTTTCCAAGCTATGCTGAACTCTGTCTCTGAATGGAAAGCTGTGTTTACTAAGAGCTGAAATCCAAGACAGAAATGGGCTAAAATACTGTGCTGATTGTTTTTCTTATGCTGCACACAACAAACAATGTCATCTTATTTGTTTGTGTTCATTTTGTAGTTACTAGTAGGTATTGCACAGAAAAATGGCAAGGTACCTGATTTTGTCTGAGAAGCATGTCACCACAGGCTGTGGTAGCTCTGTCAGGAAGAACTAAACAATGCAGCTTCTCCCCAGGGTATGGTTTTTTTTAGGCATCAAGAGTGGCTCCTGCTCAGCACCTGTGTTAGCTTCACATACAGAGCTCCACTGATCATGCTACCGCTCCTCTTGCTCTTAGTCGTTTCCCTATACCTCTTGAAAGCTGGTATCATTATCTGTATGGCCCTTCCTATTTTCAGCCACTATGTGACTTTGCATTTCATAACAACCTGTCTTTAGAGTGGACTTTGGGAACAAACTTGCTAAATGTTTCCCATAATACCTGTGCACAGAGGAACAGAATCCATAGGGTTTCCTTGATGAGAGAGAGGTATGGAAATAAAATTTGTGACACAAAATTCCACTTGCAGAAAAGTTCAGGATATTGGAGAGCACCTTGCAAAATCAAGCTTCTCTCTGCTACCTTCATTATACAAACTTGGATGCCTCCAAATGTCACTGAATTCAAGAGGCTGACTTCCCAAATCAAAGGTTTTTCATGCCCCATTGAGGCAAGGTGGGCCAATTTGTGTCTCTCTGAATCATTTAATTTTCCACTAGTATTCCAAAGCATGAGCAGAGCAATACTAATAATTAACAATTGTGTCACAGCTCTCTACTCAGAAAGCTGATAACTGAGCAGAAACGAGCCAAACACATGCTGTTAAGGGCTCATTGTTCTTATGCTGAACAAATCTGAACAAAAGCTGGAAAACTTTTGAAAAAGAAAATAAAAAAAAATGAAGCTGTAAAAACCTAATGACAGTTGATAGAAGCCTTGGCACATTCAGATGTGACTTCTGATTCATCCATGCATAAATGCCAAGTTTAACTTCTAAAAGAGACCCTAACTGTAGCTTTATCTCTGTGTTAGTGAGAGTCATAGATCTCAGCTTTATTGATTAATAATTGCTTCCAGAAAAGAACCCCCATCCAGTCTTTGACCCTAATTAAAGGCATGGCTGCGACTTTCAGATATTAGGTATTTCAAAGTTTGTTCCCTAATCACACCGGACATGACTCAGATATTCACAAACTTGATTGAGAGGAGCAGTCAAGCACTACTCTCTTACAATTAAAATTAAAACTCTTCTGCACTTAAAGCAATTAAATAAAATTCTTTCTGTCCATCTCATGGGTCTATGAAATGAAAGAAATTTAGACGATAGACTGTTTCAGCCTTACATTTCATCTTTTTTCATATTATTAACTACTATTTTCCCCACAGTGACCAGTCATAGACACATTGCTGCCACTGAATCCCAAGCACCTGACAGTGTGATTTGCCCTGTACCCAAACCTCCAGCTTTGGTTCTGAGATCAGCAAGACAGAATAATATCTTTTCCTTTAACCATCATTAGTGCTTCAGCAGAAAGTAAATAGATAACTTGAATATGGGAAATATGTGTATGAAATTCATGTAACTTGACTTCTTATAGCTACATTACCAGCAACACGTCACTCATAAGATCAGTTATGCCTTTTAGTAAGCCACTGTAGAGTAGGTAAACCTTCCAAGAGACACAAATGAAACACAATACCTACTGTGCAGCTATATAATTTTCCTCTGTATTTTACAGGATTACTCTATTATTATTTACCTCCCACAGGAAACCACTGTCCATTATGAAGTATCTTCAATTGCTTCAGACAGTTATCCAAGAACACAAAACTCTTTTACATAAAGTCTAGCTCAGCTGAAGACATAACATGACTGATCACCCTGATCTGTGCCCTTACCTCCTTTCCCTAAAGGTAATCACATTTGTCACCTGACACTTTCAATGCTTATGGAAACAGGAACCACTCAGTGCAGAACATCTCAACACTGTTAGTAACTTTCACTTTCCAACACATCTTTAAATGAAAACTGAAACACAATTTCAATTTGGGCATTGAGCAGCAGATCACAGGAGCTCTTCTTACTCCAGTTACTCAAACAGAAATGTAGGCTGTCCCAGTAAGCTGCATCACTGTCATGGGTTCAGCAGTAGCTTTATAATAATAGGCACAGTCACATTTTTCTATACTTCCAGAAATTTCTCATTATTTGTATGTCTGCCTTGTCTCCTAGAAGCACCAGTTATTTTTTATATAGACATTCTCCTAATATGCACATATTCAACCTACCCACATGTGCCATCTAGCCTTAACCTAAAGACAGTGACTAATTTACCATATTTTACTTGATTCTCTGGAAATTGCTGAGGTTAGTTCCAATGTATTTGGTTCCATGCTTGTTCTTTCATTCAGACTGGTTTCTGTCACCAGAGTGATTCATTGTTTGACCCACTATGGACTGAAAAAGTTTAGATCATATGCAGAGAGGGATTCCCAAAATTTCTGGATAGTTTTATATACATGCATCTCCTCCATACCATCTGTTATGTTCAAGAGTGAGTTATAGTACCTAGACGGAGAGCCCAGCTCCACTATACAACCTGCAGAAACTTTCAGTCTTTCCATGGCACCAGGCAAATGAAAACTATCTCACACATCATGCCTACTACGGCAGACTCATGATTTAGATGGTCTTACTACAGTGAAAGATAATTACACAAGCAGGATTTACTTCAAACTTCAGAAACACGAAATTGCTCAGGTCAGCAATTTATGTTCCCTTCATTTTGAATGAGAACTACAACAGTACAGCTCTATGACAGCAAACCTGATGACTGCATGCAAACAGCTACAGCAGAAAATTTACAGAAGCATACATATATAAAATAGATTACTAGCAAAGGAAGTTAATGCATAAAATGCAATCATGAATATAATGACAATGGTTATCTTTTCAATACTACTATCATTAAGTGGCAGCACAGACACTTGAGGGTTGCCTGTAATTTAGTTTCCGTAAGAAATGAATTTTTGTATTCTGCATGGCCGATTCAACTAATAGAAATAACTGTATTTGGCCAGTTAAAGATATTGCAGGCTGTCAATGACCCGATAGAAGAACCATCATGACTGGGAGATGAGGCAGTCCGTATTTCACAGCCTGAAGTCCAAACCACAGACCTCCATATTTTAATTCCACTCTCCTACCATTACATTTGCATTAATTCAGTTCTGGTGATGTCTGTTGTGACAAGAAGGTCAGCCCTTACAGACCCCTGGAACTCTTGCTGGTGTTGTGGTTTAACCCTAGCCAGAAACTAAACAACACAAAGCCAGTGGGGTGAGGGAGAGAATCAGAAGAGAAAAGGTGAGATAACTCATGGGTTGAGATAGACCATCTGATAAATAAAGGAAAAGCTGCACACACATTGCCAAACAGAAATTCATTCACAGCTTCCTATGGGCAGAAAAAAGCTGTTCCCAGGACAGCTGGGCTCCATCACATGTAATGAAACATCCCTCTGTTATCAGCACTGCTCTCAGCACAGATCCAAAACATCGCCCCATGCCAGCTGCTGTGCAAGAAATTTTAACTCACCCAAAACCAGCACAGCTGCATATAGAGCTAAGTCATCACATGTAGGGATGAAAATTCTGGTTGCCTGCTCTACCTGACCAGTGTTACTTCCCCCAGCACAAATGCCCTTGTGACTGCAGCAGTGAGAATCTTGAAGAAAGCAAAAATGTACATCTCAGAAAAAGACATTTGACTACGAGCCTAGAAGTCCTTGCTGAAAAACAACCCAGCAGAAATCTACAATGAGAAGGATTTTGGTGGAAACTGTGGTTTTCATGTTTTCCAAAAGGCAAAAACATTCTTTAACAAATTCATTTTCACAGTTTCTTGCCACGATATGCAGAAAAATAGACAAAATAGGAAGAGATGTGCATGCAAGGGATGGGATGGAGCATATTAGGAATGAAGTAGTCACTTTCACAACCCTGCCTCTAGACTCAGTCTTAAGTTGGACACACATTCACCCTATAAATTTTCCTTCACCCAATTTCAAGCTGAGTCAAGAAGCTGCACATCAGCATAAACCATTGCTAGGGTCTGAATTCATGAATATCAAAAATTACTGAATCTGCAGACTTCAGAGAAGTAGGCTGCATTCTATTTATACTCATGGCCAGATTCTAACCTCTACTATAACAGCCTCAAATTACAGCATTTTTGCTGGCACAAATAATTTCTCTGTTTACAGCAGTTTATGTGAAGTCAGACTGCATATAAGAGAGGAAGAATGAATGGATTAGTGTAAATTTATACTACAGTTTTGAGATATTGAAGCAGAATGTGAAAACTCCCAAATTAAAACTGTTCCAAACAGAGCTGATTTATTTATGATACTTGTGACAAGAGAAGGAATAAAAAAATGGCTGCAAGACAAAATTTTCCTGCATAAAATCTAATATTGTCTCAGATCAACATTTATAATTTCATTTTTGCTTTATGATATTTTAATCCATATTTAAATTACCATCTGAGAGAATTTCTAAGCTTCCAGGAATGTCAGCCATCCTTCACCTGTAAGAAACCTCATATAAGCACTGTCCATTTAAACATATATAAAGCATTAAAGTTTCAAGCATATGGCATACAAGTAAGTTATTTTATATCCAGCTTACTAGCATATCAAGCCTGAGTCACTTTCCTGAAAGCTTTTGTTCACAAGGAAAGAGTTTGTAAACTCACAATGTACAAGATACACCAGCCAGTTTTGTGCCTAAAAAAGTAATTGACAAAACAACATTCTTAACCTACTGTAACTTCACATTCCATATTTTTATTATCTTTAAAAATCAGTCCTACATGGGAGCATCAAAGAAACTGGGATTGCCCTGACCCAGCTGCAAGACCTTGCACTTGAACTTATTGAACTTCATGAGGTTTGCACTGGGTCACCTCTGAAGTCTGTCAAGCTCCCACCAGACCCCATCCCTTCCCTCCAGTGTGTAGGCTGCACCACACACTTGGTGTCATCAGCAAACTTGCTGAGAGTGCACTTGATCCCACTGTCCATGCTGCTGACAAAGATGTTGAGCCGTGACAGTCCCAATACCAACCCCTAAAGGACACCACTCATCACTGATCTCCACCTGAACATCGAGCCAACCCTCACATTTAAGACAACATCTACTTTTGAACACTTTGTTCTGCAATGACACCCTGCTGTGTGTGTAACACAGAATACTCACTGTTCATAAACTCTTAAGTGCATGCATGATATATTTCAGAGCTGCTGTGTCTTATCTGCCCCATCACACCTGGCAATAGATAGTGTATTCAGTAAAGACATAATGCAGCTACTCTGATGTAATTCTAGCTATATCTACCTTTGAAAAGCACTAGAGAAGTACCTAAGACTTTTATCAGGCTATTAGCTCAATTTTCTATCCTCTAAAGAAAAGGTATAAGATATCTTTCCCAAGTAATTTCACAAAATACAAATAGATGTTTCAAGCAATTCAAGAAACATTTGCTACCAAGTAGAAAAAAATAATTATAATTAAAAAATTCAAGTAATTGTTCTGACCTACACTGCCAGTTTCAGAAGTCTGACTCATTTTGAAAAACAAGGAGCTGATTTCTTAGTTGTAAGCTATGAGAGCAAACACCAGCCTCTCACTGTACAACAGAAAGGTACAGTTCCACTACTTTTTTTCCAGAGCTTAGCAAAATGAACAAACTAAAACATAGTACACATTATTGTTACTGAACATTAAAGTTCTAATTAAAATTGACAGATACGTGAAACAATCAAATCCTAACATTTTACAGCATGGACATTATTTTTTAACTTCAGGTTGGGTTTCTCACAGATATTATTGTAAATTTCAGCTGAGCTAAATCTCACACATTATAACCAAGGTTCTCATGACAGAAATGTGCGTCTGTTCTGCTTCTCTTTTTTACACCTCTTGACAAGGCATTAACATTTTGAAGTGGAATACTTGCCCCACTCTGGCTTCTGCATGTTGCTGTGGTGCTCAGAAGTGGCTGGACTATGGTTACGACATCCTCATTAATAGCACATACCAAGGCAAGTCCTTCTGGATGGAACTGAGTTCTCAAGTTGCATCCTTAAGGGCTCACATCTTATCAATATCACATAAAAGCTCAGAACATTTTCACTTTGCATGAACATTTAGTTTAATTGCACCACCTTCTCCTCTTCACAAGGAAGGATTTTAATGAGGCCTTCAACACCTAAAATAAAGATGTACTGGAGCTCTAGCTAATTACAGTAGCCAATTAGTGCAAATAGCTATCCAGTAGAACAAACAATACCTAAATGCAATGCCTCAGTTAAAAAAAATTAAATTCTTGCAATTGATGATGAAAATCATAAAATAAGAATGGCTGAAATGATGACCTGCATGGGGCTTTTTTTTAACTGTCCTCCTTTTAACTGTTTTCTTTGCTACCCTGCATTAGACAACACACTAAATCAGGTATCAAAACAAATACTCTTTTTATAGGCTTTGAACTCTGTTTACTGTGCCATCATTTGTCTAATCAAAGCAACTTCATCTAAGGCATTTTAAGAGAAGGGTCTTTGAAATATCAGACCTAACTCAAAGGAGTAACATAGGCAGAATGAATAAAATCCCTTTTTTATTTTTCTTAAGTATAGTTTTCTTTTGTATGTGTAGAGCTGAAGATCTCGTTAATTTGGATTCACTTATTTTCTTCTACTTAATATAGAAATTACTTCTTATTTCTATTATGTCAAAAAAAATATTTCCTTTCCAGTTAATAGTATCCATCGTAACAATGAATGGTACACTAGGTAATTTTAACTGCGCTAGTCATTAAAAATAGTGAGAGAAAAATTATATGGCAGTTCTCTATTATTTTAAACCAAAAGTGCTATATTCTAAAATGGGCAATCTAAACATTATCACATTTTATGATAAGCAAAGCATGTTCAAATTCATTTTGAAAATATAACATGCTTGAAAAGAAAAGAATATCATATTTATCAGCATTTTATTTACCAACATTCCTAACCTGAGATTAAATACTCATAATTTACATCAAAAATATGCATGAAGTGCTGGTCAAGGCTCCTGTAAGACAGGTCTGATGAGAACTAGAGAAGGAGGACAGACTGAACTGAGTTCTTATTTCTCCACAAGAAAGTGTAGAAAGGATAACTGCAGTGAAACAACACATCTCAGCTGCTCACAAGGTTAAGCCAAGCTATTACTCTCATTGAAAACTCAGGTCCAGCACTGTACACATGCTTTAAAGAACTGGAAAAATAAAACTCTTATTTCTAACCAAAGGTGTTATACAGTGATATCAAATCCACGTCCCTGTCTCTGAAAAACAGATTCAGCTTTGTTCTGAATGTTCAGTGTTCAACCAAGGACACTTTGGAGAGTACAAAATGTCTGAATTGAATACTAAGAGGAAAAGAGGGTTTTCTTTTTCTTTTTTTTTTTTTTTCCCCCAATCTCTTCTGAAAATGTACTAAAAAGGAAAAGAGTGTCATCAAAGCTGACTGTATGAGGACAGCAACCTTAGTAAATATTAGAAGATAACAATGCTAACAACAATGCAGCTTCTTACTAACTCTAGTCTCAGATTTTACAACTTCTGAAGTGCAATGTGTCTACCACTTACTTCTAAAATGTCTTATCTATCAGGAACTTAATCTTCAACAGAAGTTCCTGCAAATCACTGTTAATAACACTACATTTATTCCTTATTGAATCTCCCCAAAACTTGATCAAAATACATAATGGACTTGAATATTCAAACATGATGAGATAAATGTTCTCAAAGCTATTTCTAATCACATAAAATATTAAATCCTTAATTTAAAAGGAAATTCCTGGAAATGGTCATAATTTTTGAGGACAACAAGGATTTTCAACAATATTAGCTATTTGCAAGATTCTTTCTGCAGATTCTTTACTCGGGGAGAAATTTTCAGTAAACAAAGACTTAATCAGATTATTAATACTAAATGCAATTTTTTCCCCACATTGAGTGATGATTAATAGACATATGCCACATTATGACATCTCGTATAATTATGGTTTAGGGAAACAATGATAGATAAATGGATGAAGGTTCAGGCAAGATTCTTTTTCCTCCTCATCATCCTTTGAATGCAGAGTTCAGATGAGGTGATAACAACTTTAAAAAGTAAAGCTGTCCAAAGAGCTGCAGGATTCCTACATAATACTTTCAATGTTTTTTGCAACTGTGATAAGATGAAAAACAAAGAAAAGCAAAATGCCTCCATTTATCAATTGATAAAAAGGAGAATCCAGAAAAGCAAAAGCAATTCTTCATTATTCCCTTAGCAGCATGCTGGACCTAGCACAAGCTGCAATTACTGAAGACCCATTTTCTAAAGAAGAACAACTCTTCAATTCAAAATTGATTTCAGTGTGTTTGAAGGTGTGAAGAAAACACACATGCACACAAATTAACTGCAATATCTCTCAATTCCAAGGAGAGGATTATTTGAAGAGAGAAGCAGCTTTCTGAAAGCAAACAAAAAGGAGCAGCTAAAGGGCTAAAATTTCTTATCCCAGGATAGGACACAAAGACTATTAAAAGACACCATTATTTGAAGCTCACAGGAAGTGTATAAAAATTTTCAAGTGAATATTAAAGGAAGGGGAAAAAAGCATGATTTTAAACTGCGGAATAAAAGACTATCAGAAGTAAAAATCCTCTTGCACAAAGCTGTAGTTATTGCTTAACTACAAAGAAGAGGGGAAATGACGCTAATGAGCTATATTTAAAACAATAAAACAGGATTCTGAGACTGTCTACATAGAAAAATGAACACACGCTCCTCCAAAAAAAGTAAGCACTTTCTTAAACCTTTCAAAGGGAAACCACCAAAGAAACTTCAGGGTATATAGATCCCTGAGCTTTAAGGAGGGTGCTGTTTATGGAATCAATGGGTACAATACCAGATCTCTCTATCAAGCAGGACATTTTCTTGGACATTGTGTCTACAAGCACCTTTCCTTGATCCTACCCTTTTCCATGTCTTCCAACAGCCCACTGTTATCACCAAAACACAATATGCACCTAGCATTATGTATTAAAAAAACATTTTAAAGAAGCACCTTATAATCTCGTTTAGGATGCCTTAAATCTTCCATGCAGAAGGGCAGGACACCAGCGGATCCAACAAATACCTTTCTTTGCTGAGCATTTTCAAACCCTTCTAACAGTTTTGACACAGCTTTTGAGGAACTAATTAATACTCTAGAAAATCAGTTCAAAAGGTAGAGGCCACATTCTCCATTTGATGTGGCTTTAGCATGCTCTTCAGCAACATTGGACTAAGGCACTTTAACCAACTGACGCATACCAGCACATCTAGCCCTCCATTAGCTGCCTTGAGTGCTTAAAGATGAAAACATGTCAATAAACACAACAGAAGCAGCTTCCAGGTTTCCAGACCATACCAGCTTCATTGCTACTTGTTGAACATTTCCAGTCCTCCCCATTTATTTATTTACATTTTGGTGTATTAAAAATGTGAAATTCTCAAAAGAAAATCTGAACACTTGTAAAGCCTTTTTTGGTCTTGTTTTACTTCAGCTAAACTGTGGACCTGCCGACTGAAATAGACACATTTGGAAAATATAAATATAACATATGCTTACAAATATGCCCTTCTTAGACAGTCATCTCTTCTTTATGCATTTTCATTAGCTGCTTCCATGCAGCTTTTGAGGGATTTTTTGAAAAGCAAACACAGTCGTCTAACAAGCAAATACATTTTCAAATAGAATTGGCATGTACAGCTTGATGGGCTCCATTGAGAAATTTTTGAAGAAATACCCAATTCTCATGGATATGTGATTACACGGTGATGAAATGTAATTTATTACATTAGTCACCAGAGAGAAATTCTGGCATTTTTGGCAGGTTTCTCAGCATGCAAACAAATGACTGCCTAAATTGCCCAGCGTGGAATTTGCTGTTCTTTGGTTTCACCATAAATGTCTACATGTTATTGCTGCTCTGGGCCAGTGATTCAAACAAAATAAGAAAGAAAGCGGAAGTCAGTGGAATAAGGGAATAAAAGTCATAACTAGAACAGCAAAATATTTGTGATTAATGAAAGCTTCTGGTAGCACAGAGCATGCAGTAGTAATTACACAGCATCAAATATAGTTCCAAAAATAACTGTAATGTACCATCACTCTGTGGAAATGCACTTTGAAGATTTACCTTTAATACTATGAAGACTTAGCCAGCACACATGGAAGAGAGGAAGACTTCGATATACATTACTGAGATAAGCATCCTGTCTTTAATTCAGTAGATGGGAGTGACACAGCAAAAACCAAACTGTTTTACTAGTATAGTAAAAGTATAGGTTATTGACTATGTTCCGAAACATTATGCAAGCACTTAGCAAAACAGAGCAAATCAGCCTCATCTTAAAATATACACCATATCCTTTGTTTGGTTAGCATATATTAGTATAACAACTTCAGGTTTTTATTTTAAAAAAGACCACAACTACAATGGCAGTTTATCTACTCCAATAAAATGACACAAACACTGCAGAGAAGACGCTGCTAGCAGGCACTCTCCAGGAACTCTGGTTTATTTACCAAGATGCAGAGGTAATCGTATTATATAGAATAATGTTAGAACGATCATAAGAGAGATACAGAGCAAGTGTAAAGCAGAAAATTGCAACTACAGAGGGACTTAAGGGACAGAAATGGTCTTGTGGTAGTGAATTGTATCACAAAGGGTGCTTATTGTGAAGCTAGATATAACATGGGAGAAAAATCTACAAGAGACTAAATTTACTTAGCTTTGTTGCTTGTGGAATAGCATGTTATCTACTACATTATGTATTTACATTTTCCTTATGAACAGGTATTTTTTTATGGAGTAATCTTTCACACGAACAAATTTGAGGGTATACCTAAGAAGTCTGACACCTGAAAGGTCAGACCTGCTTAGCAATATGCATTTACCCTCCTACTGATTAGCACCTGAAGGAGGCTTATTAACTTCCTGAGTGCTAGCTGGGGATTCCTTTTACTAGCAACATCAGAGAAAGGAAAGATTTAAAGAATATGAGGTTTTTGAAGAAAACTCTTACCTTAATCCACCTTGGATCCACTAGACTACTTTGCTCAGTACAGCTGTCATAGGACAAGAATGCAAAGTGTGCATCTTTACTAAACCACACATAAACAGTACAAAATATACTTACGAAAAACACTTGATTTTAATAGCCTTTGCTGGCTAAGTTGCAGAGTTCAAGATGACATCTCTACTATTAATTTTGACAAGTTCAGCTTAATTGTTTTCAGTATTCTGTCACTCGCATTGTTAATTTTAAATAGGTACATCTATTGGAAGTGGCATTAGCACATTAGTTAAAGGTTTGTTGTTCAAGCAGCATGGTGTACTGAAAAGAAGTATATCCTAATTTCATTAAAGAAGAAAGACACCTTTTCTTCTAAGCAATGTATGAGTACACCAGGATTCATCTAGTATTTCAAGTGGCAGGATTTTGATGGCTGAAAGTGTAACTAGAAATTCCTCCAGTAAATCTTCTTCATTACAATTTTATTTCTCCCTCATTTTGTCATAAGATTTCTATGTATTTTGTGTGAACTTCTTGGTCAAGTCTTCCGCCTGTGTATCACTGACTCTTGTGACTTCTTTGCATGTTGTAAAAGGTTGAAAGGGACCAGGATATAATTTAATAAATAAAAATAACAAATTCTCCATAACAACTGCAGCAGAAATTTTCAATAAACACATCACACATGATTTGAAGTCACTAAACAATTCAGCACAAAATGTGATAATGCCTTTAGATGTGTTGAATTAGCATTTAATTTTAATTTAACAAGGCTGTTATTGTATAGAATTTAATAGCATTCAACCATGAGAGAAGCATATCTGGGGGCTTAATGAAGTTACATTAACTGTAATTCAAACCCAGTTCATTACTGTCATGTAAACTTCCTTTACTTTTTTTTGACAGTGAAGTCTGGCTGCCCTTAGTATTTCCAATAACAGTTGAGTAAAACCACATTTGTGCATTGGGTAGTCTGAGGTTTGCACAGTGGTTGGCTATATGTATACTGCACTTACACAGCACTTAAAAGACCACAGGCTGCTGGAGTTCAGAACAAGGCGTATCTCAGAGAAAGTAATGCAGCAGCCTCTTAGGAGTCTGATCACAGAACTTGTTCCATCCAGCTGGCCAGTAGAAAAATGTTTGTGAATTTCAAACAGTTTTTCTTTAAAAAAAAACCCCAACACTGAAGATGCTGGAGTTTTTTCAAGATCAAGATATGTTTTAAAGGCTTTGCATTAATTAATTCATTTATCTCTTAAGTACTTGAAATTAAATTTAAAATAAGAGGATTTTGCTTTATAGATTATTTCCTGGTTATTATTTTTAATATCTGTCTTCTTTTAAATTTACAACATATTTAGAAACAACCACACAATATATGTAAAAGGCTGACAGAAAACATGGAAGATTTTTCAAATAGTAGAATTTCCCATAAAATTCTTATTCCCTTGAAATGCAAAATTCAAGTTTCCATTTACTATGGTATTTACTGCTTTATTTCTCTGTTTATCAAGCTAGCATGTAATTCGAGGTTCAGTCTCTTTCAGTGCAGTGGTCATACATTCTCTAAAGCTTGTCCTTATGCTGCCTCTACTACAGGCATCAGACAGAAAACGTGGGAGCAGATGGGATCATTTGTTGTTCTTTGTTAGACTGAGACCCAAGCATTACAAAGAGAAAAACCTACTGCCAATCCTTGAGCTCACATAAATGCAACCACAATAATGACGATAAAAGACATCCCTTCTAATTAAGCCTCATTAAGTACCCTTTTAGCAATCAGATGGTATTGAATTAACTGAGAATAGCTGACCTATAAAATCTAATTCAGACCTAGCTACAATCTATTTTGCCACAGGCTTTCTTTTTTGTCATATGTCACAAATGATCTACTGATAAAACCAGAAATTGCCTTAAATAGCACAGCCATTGAGATTTGCGACACATAAATATTTCACCCATTTCAGGCACAAATTATTATGCAAACCTTTGTGGTCAAATTTTCCTGCGTTCAAGTTACATAAATAAACACCACCTCTGAGATACTCTCACATCTTAGAGGTGTCTGAAATCTACCGGGCCATAATCTTCCCCGGCCTTGGACCGGTGTAATATAGTGGATCTCATCCACCCTCTCCCAGATTCTGCCATTCCCCTTCAATAAATCAGCTATGCTGAAGAGAAGAGGGAAACTAAAAGCTGTCAAATTCTGTCCAATCATCAGTTTCTCTATGCCAGAGGGAATTTGCAGTTAGATTATGACCACTCTGTATCACCTAAGTGATGCAAATGGTCATATTAGAAAATCTGGATGACTATAGTGAGACAATTAAGGACTTAAATGTGATTAAGGGCATGGGAAAATTCTCACGCAAAGGGAGACTGCAAAAAAGACTTGCTTACCTGAAGACAGACCTGAATGGGGAGAAACTTGAACAAAGATTGAAAATGCCAACAGATCTGGAGCAGCAGGATCAGGACCTCTTTCCACTACTCCTACAGAAGCATGAGGAACATGGGGTAGAACTCAAAAGTGGCACACATAAAAGAAAAAACATAGGAAGATATAACTACATGGAAACTGACAAATACACATAGTCCTCCAGCAACTTTGCCAGATTTGCCTAGTTCTTTGTTCAGTATTATTTTTTTTAAGAAGGAAAAAATATACCATTTTTAATTTCAAGTCAATAAATGTGTCCCTCCAACTTTGAAGTGCTTGTTGTCCTTACGTACTTCTGAGATCAAGTTACATGCCTGTGAAGAGGAACATCCCTATTATTCCCAACATACAAGTCAGGAGCTGAAGTATGAGGATAGAAAAAAGTCCAGATAAAAAAATATTTAGATTTCACAGGAGAGACTCATTTGATATGACACTTCACTCAGTGACAGCAATGACTGCTACTGGATACTGATCCAATCACTAGCTTTGCTATACAGTTTCTGTGGATGTTACTACTTCTTTAAGAGCTTGCCACAGTAAGACAGGCAGATTTCTGGTGGCAGGTGAATGCCCCTCTTCCCCATGGAAGGAATATATATATAGAAAAAAAATAACCCCAAGTAACTTCAAGTTAAATAAACAAAGACAATACAATCAGTAGAAATACACTATGTACAAGCTGAAGTGGTAAGTGGGTAGCTACAGAAATAATAGAAAGCAGTAAAATGAGCTACTTGCTTTTCAGAGCACTATTCTTAGCAATTAAAACATCTCTATAAAAGAACACAACCTTAGGAAATGCTTAGCAATTGTTCTCAGCCACTCAGTACAGCCTTTCTTAATGTTTATACTTTAATTGGTTTCCATAAACCTCTTTACCAGCTCATAACTCTATAGTTCTGCTACATTCCACCGATTAAATGTAATGGCACTAATACAAACTTACATTGTTTTTTTTCATTTGTTAGAGTAAATCTTTCTGCAAATCCAGTCTAATGATTGAGGATTTGCCACCTTCTACTGCACTTCAACTTCAAATTTATCCAACTTCCTCACAGTGTCCTTTGTAAACGTCACCAGCTGGAATAGCCATTTCATGGCTATTTTGCCGTTAGTTCTGTGCTACTGTTTGTGAAGAATTTTATAGCTGCTCAGTCATTGCCTTGAGTGGTATTGGAATAAAGCTACTCAAAAGTTAAGTGAAAAGAGCATTAGTTCACATTTGGTGTCATGAAAAGCCCCATCTTGATGAGACAAATAGGCATAGCTTTATACATAAATGCCTTCTTTACTCGGATAATGACCTTTCAGAGGATATTAGAATTTTATTGCACTTTTAAAAACAACTTTCACCAGGATTCATTCCATCTGAGACTTACTGTTTGATACTCTTTGTATTACCATAAAATAGTACCAACATTTTTCACTTTATTCTCTTGTATTTCTAGATGATTCTTTTGAATTAATATTATTACTTAAAATTAGATTCTGTCTTATGAATAAGGAGGAGGAAGACTGCAAAGATATCTTGTGCCTCATACCCCTGGATTCAGCCAGATCGTCACTTCTAATGCATTTGTAGGTCACATTTACTGTAGTATTATTCAAGGCACTGGGTGCTGAATGCTCTTCAGTTACATAAGACAGGGAAGTTTTGTCCCCAAACTACTTATAGCCTCATGCCTCTTATCTAAACTGCCAATAAAAAAAAAAATTACAACCAAAATGCAGTGGTTTACTTCCAGAAGAGAACTGCAGAGCAGAAATGCACACAACCTTCTGCTAGACGCCTAACAAAGCATTCCATTCAGAAGAAGCCAAGGATTTCATTAATGCCTTTTTACTGTTTCAGAAATCTGCTCTATTTGCTTATTATGTATCCTGGAAGAAATAACCGTAGAGCAGAACCTTATTGTGCTAAGTGCAGTGCATGTGATCATGTCTGTGGTTTCAACGGCTTCGACTGAAGAAGAAAGAAAAATGGACAGCTATAAAGAAACTATATCCTAAATAAATGGTGTGAGTGCATAGGTCAGAATGGAAGAAAGTGGCATCATCTCATCAACTGATTAACTCATATCAGAAGATACAGGGATGGCATCAAAGTCAAGTTTTTAAAATAGTTCTGTTGTCTGTTACATGGGGCTTTCTGGACAGTGAATTCCTAAGGGATCATCTCAGTACTCCTTATTGAATGCATGGAAGTTAAGAATTTGTACCCTCTGAAAAGGCATTGTTAAAAGGATGTTGAATATGTAGTCAAATGTCCAAGAGTAAACAGGCTCTTTTATGCAGTTTTCCGAATATTCCAGCAGTCACTGTTGGCATATCACTGTCTGCAATCAGAGCTATGCAAACAGAAGAATTCTGTTCTCATCATCTTCCTTCAGACAAGCAGAAAACAAGCTTGATCTACCCTAAAAAAAAATCCTGATTTTAAATTCCACTCTGGTTTTACTTCTGAAAAGTCACAATTAATATAGACTTTGTAACTGTTTTTTCAACCTCTTGTATACAATGAGATGTGCAATTTAAGGGAAAAATAAAGCTATTAAAGATGTCCTTGATTCATCAAAATTTGGCTTACAGCAGTTTCAATGCTTAACAGGCCTTGTGGGAAAAATGCTTTGTTGAAACCCCAAAATTCTTATTGCTCAGATTCTTTTCACCAGTGATATATTCTACAATATTCACCAGATTATCAAAGATCTAACTATAGAAAGGAATTCATAAGAAAAGGCAACTGCTGCTAATTAAATTTTTCATCCTTTGCTGTGTTTAAATATATAGGCAACAGCTGCAGACAGACAGAAGAAAGAAGACAATGTTTGAAACTTCGCCTGAGATTTTCACAATTATTACTATAGATTTAACCAGATTTCCTAGAATTGGCTTTTGTATACAGTCATTTGAAACGCTTATGAAAGAATACAGCTGCCTTCCAGTGTCTGAAAGAGGCTTATAAGGATGCTGGGGAGGGACTATTCATTAGGGACTGTAGTGATAGGACAAGGGGTAACAGGTACAAACTTAAAGGGGAAATTAGATTGGATATAAAGAGAAAGTTCTTCACTGTAAAGGTGGAGAGGCGCTGGAATGGGTTGCCCAGGGAAGTTGTGAATGCTCCATAGCTGGCAGTGTTCAAGGCCGGGTTGGACATAGCCTTGGGTGATATGGTTTAGTGGGAAATGTCCCTGCCCATGGCAGGGGGGTTGGAACTAGGTGATCTTAAGGTCCTTTCCAGCCCTAACTATTCTATGGTTCTATGATTCTAATACTTTTCTAACTGCATTTTCTTTCATATGCACCCACCTAGCAGAGATACTGGAAGTTGCTTGTTTGATTCCACCGCAACTTCTGAATGCCAGGTTGCAGAGGGCTTGTCAGGGCACTCAGTCAACAGGAAGAGTTACGCAGCACAAAGCACAGCTGACAGCTTAATTAAGAAACTCAGACTGTTCTTTTGTATCTAAAAAAACCTAGGACATGCTGTGGTGACTCTGCGATTTGCCTTCTTTGTCACTCCTGATACATCACTGGGAGACTATGGCTGCAGAGCTTGACGTTCGTTCTCTAACAATAGCAGATTCCAAGCGTGTTACCGCACTATCAATCCTCCAGCTCACACTATTGCAGCAGATGGTACACAGAAACCCAGGGTGCATTTGTGTGGTGAAAAAGTAAATAAAATTATATGACACTAAAATGCTGACATCAGTGGAAATGCTAAGGAAAAGCTATTAGTTTTAATGGTGCAAAAAATTACATTACCAGAACTCATTACGTATTTGTAGAGGAAAAAAAACCAAAGCACAACTTTTAGTATAATGCCTACGTAGTGACCTCTAAAGACAAAAACAGAGCTGGAAGGACTCTAGACGCACAGGAAGAATGCACAAAACCACATATATATGTGGATAGCAATTTTTGTTCCTTGATCCTCTGTTTGTATTCCCCAGAGGTACTATGATAACACAGAAGGAGGAGGCAATACTGCTATCTGCATCACCACTCATGATCAGCAGCCTCTTAAAACTTTGCCCCCCAGAGCCTATGTTCTCATCATTTTCTCCTAGGAAAGTTTTCTTATTATTATTGCCAATTTATCCAAATCGGGACAGTTAAATCTATTTTAAATCTCTTCTGCTGGATTCTAGTTACTTTGATGTTCACTGTATGGTTTTGAGTTCTTTTTCAGGACTGAAGCATTTCCTAAGGTTTGCAAGTCAGAGCAGTCTTTTTATTCGGTATAAGGCCAACATATAACAAGAAACAGCCTTTTTCACAGATCTGGTTGTGTGCCTATAATGCAATAGTTTATGAGCTCTGCATCTACCCAGTTTCAACACCTAAGGGTAGTTCTGGGTCCATATGAACAGCTTCTCTACTGCTGAAGGACAAGTGCTCTGGCACCAGCCAGAGCCAGCCTATCTGGAGATAGGCATTCTCTATATAAGTTTAGTATGATACTTGCTGCAAAGGTGCCACTTGTCCCGCAGAAGAAACACAACATTTGCTATTTGGTAGTCTAAGTCAGAAATAAAAGGGCAGTTGACTTTCCTCAGCTCACCCAGCACATCACAGTCAGAGTCAGGGACAGGATCAACATTTCCTAAATACCTTCTGAACTCTCTCTGTGTTTTCAGTACAAGTAGCTCTCATAATTCTGATAGAGAGCAGCTATGTAATGCCTTTCTAAAGGCCCGCATATGATCTAAGGAAAGAAGAATGAGCAATACACAGGCTGCTCACTCATTCCACAGTAAACTAGTAATACCAATTAAACTCTGCTCAAAATTACCCTGGAAAATGTCAAAAATGGAGTATGGCCATCTTTCTGCCACCAGTAAAGGATAAAACTAAAAACCAGGGTTCCTGACAGACTAAGAGATATTGCTGAATTGGAATGTATTTTCATGTTCATCTTCTGTCAATAGCAACTTGGAGAAACCTTGGACATTTCTCACTGAGCCACTAAACAGAAAGCAAAATATACCAGCAACATGAAAACAATGGAAACAAAATCATAGAGTTACAGCTCTAACAGACACAAATATATTCTAAAAACACTTCAGGTGCCTTCCAAGGAATAACAATTCAGTTATCTGACATTCTTATAACCAGCTCTTTTCTCATCTACTTGTAGGTTTAAGAGCAAAGTCAAGCTGTATGTCCTTCACTCTGTTATCCTGTAAGAAGAGACTTTAATCACTCTTTATTTCACATTTGATACACCACACATATAGGCACAAAGAGACTAGTAAAATCAAATCTCTGTCTCTTAATATATACAACAGTGCAAATAAAATTTGAAAACCAAGAAGAAAACACAAGGAATGTGAACAACTGAGGAGAAAATTAAAAACCAGGCAGAAAAATCCTCAAGGACTTATAAAGAACAAACCTCTTCAATGATCCAATCTGTGGAGTCAACTGCATAAAGTGAATTATTCCACCACTCAGTCCCAAAACCAGCAACAGGTTGTGAGGCAACAAGAAAAGATTTCTTCATCTATTTCTTCCTTTATTATCCACTGGTATCATCCCTGACAATTTAAAGAAAATAAGGGAAATGGAAGGGAAGGATGCAAAGAGAATCAGCTCTTTGCTCAGCAGTAATAGCAGAGGCAGAAGCAGATTCTAACTCAGATATCAGCCTGTGAGCCTTTCCTTTGCCTCTTCTGTGTGGCATGCACAAGCAACACCTACAGCAGCCATAAAGTTTATTTCAGAGCGGTTTCAATTTTCCTAGCGGGTTTGAGTTTGGTTTGTATTTTCTTCTGCAACTTTCAGCAATGCTGAGTTACTCCACTGATTTGTATCACAGTGTAGAGGGCAAATTCTACGTGACCACATAAGCGCTCATGCACCAGAACAGAATAAAAATTGCAAACAACAACTTCAGGTGTTTTCTTATGACATACCTTTGGCAGTGTGAGTACTCCAATTTCATACTTTTCACATTCCTTTATTTGAATCATTCTGAAAAACAAGCATCACTTCATTTCCAAATCTGTTGAGTTTAAATAATTAGATGGATATAACAGCTGAACTGCAAGCACACAACAACTGTAAGAATCCACACATTTCTTTCCCTGTGTTAAAAGCCATAGAGCTTTCAAGTGCTAAGTTAGCACCGAACATAAAAATCCTGATTCTTACTAGTTGGATTAACACACACACAAAATAACCTGTTCAAGTCAGGGTACCAGCCCTAAAAAAGCCAGATGCTGTAAGAATAACTCAGTTCATACTCAACCACATCACTGAGCGACGCAATTTGCAGAAGTGCTGAGCACCACAGGCCCTTGTGACTTAACTGTACCCATATAGCTCAGACCTGCTTCAGCAGAATGTGAAATAATACGTTGTAAGGAACTTATATAAGGAACTTTTCTCCACAAATTTGTTTAATTTTCTTCTTGCATCACCAATCATTCAGAGAAGCTTTCTTTCTTCTTTGGAACATCTCAAAGTCTAACAAGTTAAAGCATACATGAGTGGGGTGCTTTTCATGGCACATTTATTTAGCTCAACTTCATTGCCTAAGCATTTTCTGCTACAGTACCAGACTTGCTGTTTTCTCTACACTATCTCTGGCCAACAGGGAATGTCATTAGTTAGAGCAGTCAGTTTTTCCCTTCCCTGCAGAAATCAAATGTGTCATCTCTGTAGTGCTCTCAGTCTCTATAAGCCTGAGTAACAGCCTTCATACCAGGCAGGTTCAGCTCATAACACTGAATCTATGTTAAGGGGCTTTTTTATCATCAATTATGATTTTTCAGGTTTTTGAGCTAAAGAAAATTAATGTCAATGTTAAAGCAAAGAGGCTGTAAGCTTTCAGAGTGGAATCCTGATGTTATATTATATGATTCTAACATTTGAAGAGACCAGGCATTTTAAGCCACCCATAAGAAGACAGACTGAGGATTTAGCACTGATAAAAATCAGTTTACTTTTCAGGCTGAGATTTTTGAAACTCTTGCTGTAAATATCTTCTGGGATTTGGGGGATTTTTATCTTTTAAACAAAAGACCTCAGCTTGTTAACACTTAGGAAACTCATACTACAAATTATTTGGCACTTACCAAATATACCATGCTGCTTTTTTTAAAACAAACTTTCCCCCACTATGCCCATTAACACAGCTGAGAAAAACAGGCATCCATTTGGATGGAACGACTTATTTTACATTTTTTCATATTCTATATCTACCTTTTCCACTTGTAAACCCTATTCAAATGATCTGCTGGGATTTACTGTCGTTGCATTTTTAAAGGGCTTACCTTGTCACTCATTAGAACCTTTCCAGCGCAGATCTGCCCAAGGGTTCTAACCTACATAGCATCCCTGCAGTCACTTGGGCAAAGAAATCCTGCACTCACCTCATGAAAGACGGATCAAACAGTCTGGGCCAAAGCCTTTGTTGGTGTAAAACTGCAGGGCACAATTATTTAGAAGAAATATGTGAAGTAGAACTCTCTTCCCCAAATATGTATTACTGGCAGCTGGGAAAACAAACAGCAACGTGTTTGGAACCTTTCTACTTCCTAAACCAGGTGCTAAAAGCCCAGTACGCATGCTATGCCAAGTCACTATCCTAATCCCTGAGGTGATCTATTGATTTTGAGGTTACACCTCAAATCATGAGCTGGCACATAATCTAAGCTATCTAGCTGACCTACATGATGTTGATGTTCCATTAGTTTCAGTTCCATAATTAAATTCACCTCAGAAGCAAAGTTGCAGAATTCAACGCAGCACACAGCTTTGAAGTTTAATCTTGCCTAAACCAAGGTATGTTTTTGTCGGTGAAGATTATAACATTTCTGCTACTTTTCACTTGTCACAAGAGATTTACTGCTTATTTTCTAAAGCCTTTCCTGGGGACCAGCATGTTCTTGCCATACTAATGTCACAGTTTAGTTTTCAAGGGTAGCTGCTTAATATTTTCAGTTTTGCTCTGATGAAGATGGAACAAGTAGCCGAAGTACAGATTTTGACAAACTTCTCACTGGTATCAGTTCTGCAGTGAACTTTAGGGAGGAATCACGGGTTGGACTGATTGCACTGACTCACACATCAATGCATTGTTCAAACACCTAAAATTCAGCAAAGGATGAAAAAACATATGAAAGGCAAACTCTTTTCACAGTGGCAGCATCATGGAGCAGAGCAGATTCTGAGCAAGTATTTCATGTGCACAGTTCTTCTGTGCTCTTTACCATCATGCTCAGTTTCCCACTGCTGCACTTTGCCTTTCACACAGATGGATACTTTGAGGAATTTACTAAGGACTTCGCAAGGCCAGAAGAGAGCATGAGCATGAATCTAATTTGGACTGTGTGGATGGTACCAAAAGTTTGAGCAAAAACTTTCTTATTTTCTTTCCATATCCTGTTTCCTCAAGTCCATTTAGAATAAGTAATTTCTATTCTCTACATATCTCACCTGGTATGCAGGTCTGAACTACTGTTTACCTTCAGGTTTGCTACAGTAAGCCTTTTCTGGATTGGAAATTCTTCCAATACAAGCTTATAGAAATTTTTACCAGCTGCAGACTTTATTTTACACACAACAGTCAGTCTTGTGCTAGGAATACTTATACCACTGTTTATATCAAGTCAGAAAAAAAAAAAAAAATGGGCATTTCTAGTACAAAAGGTCATATTTTTTTCAACCCCTTTAATCAAGTGAAGCTTGATTCCAGCTTGTCTTAGCCTTAAGTTCACCTAAAATTCAAAACAGTCACGGACAGCAAATCCTCAAGGACTAAAATAAGAAATAAAAATAGCTTTACATTAGAAAAAGGGAAATTGTTTCCTCCTAACATAGTTAAAAATATTAATAGTTATTCTCCAAAGAGCCACATCTCACAGAGGAGCCACATCTCACACAGGTCAGGAATTTTCTTTTTCATTTCTTCCTTATACTAGGTATTAACAGATTCTACCTCTTAGCATCACTCCCTTGGTTTATTGCATCCTCTCAGGTTAAGAAGTTGGAACACACACTGTCACTGATGTCCCAGAATGGAAAGAATTTATTCTATTCTACTGAACAATTATGAGATCAGTATCATTTTTACTTAGACGAAATCTGACAGAGACATTTCTTAATGAAATCAAATCAATTGATTGTGTAGTTCTAACACCTTCTGATGCCTGAACAGCTCACATAAAACACTAGTGAGATTATTCATTCATGTAAAAAAGGCTAAGACCCACATTCTAAGTAAGAAAATTTCA
Source organism: Psilopsiagon aymara (assembly GCA_024733675.1). NCBI lineage: Eukaryota > Metazoa > Chordata > Aves > Psittaciformes > Psittacidae > Psilopsiagon > Psilopsiagon aymara. Next base: position 12,007 of record JANRGW010051258.1, on the reverse strand, counting down.
AACAAACATTAATTTCTCTGAAAGCTGCAAAATCTGTGCTCATGCGCAACTAGAACGATAGTTAGCCTTCCATGGCCCTCAAATGGACATGCCCCTCAAATATGTTGTCTTCCTTTCTGTAAGGCAACATTATAAAGCCACCCACAGGTACTCAAGCAGTATTGTTTGCTGTGTGGCATGTCACAGGTGAATCATTCCAAAGCATTTCCTGTTTGAGGAAGTCAGTGGCTCTCCTGGTCAAAGAAATGAAGTAACCAGCAGAAATTATAGCAAGACCCATTGCAGACCCTGCTACAGACAGTTTGCATTTTTCAATATTGGTGAAAAAAACAACTGGAACAAAAAAAAGGGAGATATGGGATGTATTTGACTGTTTTACACTGGAGCAGCCATGAGCGGCTGCTCTTCCCTCTCTCAAAATGCCATTTTAATCTTGCTATAGTTCACTGCTGTGAACTTTGATGAGAACATGCGATTTACTTAAATGCTTATTAATGGCCAAGGAAATACAGATCTATTTATGAGAATGAAGGTAAGAAATCAAGCATATAAAATCTGAGGCTATCCAAAGGGGTCACACTACTCTGACTTGGTCCACAGTTTACACCTTTCATGTACAATTGCTTAATTTAACAGCATAAACTTTATAAAACTGACAGTTCAAAAGGAATTTGCATTAATAATACCACAAAGACAGATACAGCCCTGCAGCTAATGCTTCAACAGACATGCATTTTTTAAAATATTCTGATGTTGAAGTGCCAGTTTCATATCTTTGCAGATGTCATCAGTTGTGTTCTTTCTACTTTTAAATTACCTCAGTTTCTTTTAGTAGTGCCTTTGCTTTAAGACGAAGAAACTAAACCATTATTTTAAAATCCTAAAGAATCATTTGCATTATCTCAGTGTCCTGCCTTAAAAATTACTAAAAACGTTATCAAGCTTGCATTCAAAAATCTTGAAGCTGCCTTCAGTGTTTGCAAAAAATATGAGATATCATGAGAAGAAAGGAAAAGTAGGATAGAAGTGCTGTGGTACAGCACAGATAGAGCAGCAAATGGAAAAAAATCGGTCTCTGCAGTTAGGCAGCTGTATGGCAGAAGTATCTTCTATACCCTTGACATTGTAACCAGCAACTGGCAGACAGGACAGAGCAGCAAAGAGGGTTCCTCTTCCAAAAAAACAAATAAACAACAAAGGGGCTTTGAATATTTGCTTTTTATGCCTTTCCCCATAATATTATGTGTTTATTTCATCTGTGCAGGAGGTGGTGCCAGAGCAGGTTCCCTGGATCCAGCACCATGTGCTGTGCACTCCAGGGCCAGCCTCATCCCAGCCCCGAGCCTCCTTGTAGTACTCAGTCTCTCTGAATGTGTCCCTTGTACTGATAATTGGCAAATTAGCATGACTACCTTGGTACCTGGTCTTATCACTCATGGCAGAAAATGCAAATTGAACACAAAATGGTTTTTGCTGCGTTTTGTTTCTTTTAAGATAGGGTCAGAGATTTAGAATAGTCAACAATTTAGGGGAAAAACAAAGAGCCAAAATCCTCAGAGACTCCATGTAAACACAAACAGCAAAGCATTACAACAGTAAGAATTCAGAAAGGCAGGAATTACAAACACAGGCTGAAATCGGGGATATTTAAAGGTTCGACACATTGTCTTTAAGACAACTCATGTCTGAAAATCATAGCTGTCTTCAAAGGGTTAGCCATCTTGTTCCTGACCTCCTTCAGCACACTCCTTTCTCTTTCAGTGTCTTCTGAAATGCTTGACACTTTTACCCATAGTGCATACAATCTTCATCACCTTGATCTTCAGCATCCTCATCAAAGTCTGACTTTGTGAAGTAGGAAAACAAATTTCTATATTTGGAGCCCAAATGCATTAAATGCATAGTCCAAGTCACAGCACTGCTGTGTACCCTGAGACATATCTGCTGGAGCAAGGGTCTAAATTTACTGCCTGCCCTAATAAAAAAGGTAGCATGCTGCTGCTCTGGACTACAAGGACCTGTTCTTCCTTACATATTCACAGTTCTTTTCAAGACTTGTTCATGATAAATTGTAAATTACCCTCTCCTTTTCTAGATGGCACCTAATATCCTAGCTTGTGCTGGCCAATGTCCTGGATGGCTCCCATTGTGTAAAGTGTGTATCTCACATTTATTTGCTTGTACAAATACACAGTGTTCACCTTACCCACAGACAATCCACAGACTTTTTAGCAGTGGAGCACCAGGAGTGTAATTCCTTGTGCAAATGAGTAAGACAGGAGAAAGCACTCAGCGCCTTAATTCCAGCCTTATAAATAAGGATAATCTTTTCTAACACTTCATAACCTTATAAAGACACCATGAGAATAAACTAATTTCTCAGCAATACTTAAACCAGTAATTTAATTATGTGTTTTTCCTCTCTTTTTATTTTAGAATGGGTCTGACTTACTCAGACTTTCAAAGTTTCATCCAAAGTTTGTGAGATGCTGACTTTACAGGGTTGAAGCCATCAAATACTAAGCCCCAGACTATCAAGTGTGTTTAGCTACCTATTTACCAAATAATTTTAAAATATTTTAAATTAGGTAGAGAAACTCAGGATAATTTTAGAGATCACCAGCCCTCCATATCTTCTTACCCAGTGTTATGCAAGTAACAGGGCAGAAGATAAGCAAGTTTTTCTTCTTAGTCAGGAAGATGAAAGGATTTAAAATTTTGACTACCGCCAGATGGTTGTTGGGGTTATTTCTGAGCACACATAGTGGATCACATTTTATAAGGGAAGTAGTATGCAGGAAAATGCCTGATTTGAATCCTCACCCGGATAAGTGATGCTAAGTTGTCATAGTATAAAATTCCTACAATTATACTGTAGGAGAAATGTAGGTGCCCAGAAGGTTGTACAGGCACTTAGACTCTATATGCATAAAATTTAGAGGGAAAGAAAGGGGCTGGCATCCATCATGGTACTAAGGTGACCTAAATGTGCTTAGGATTTGGTAAGTTCCCTCCCCCACATGAACCTTGTATATTCCATTGACCTCCATTTCACTCTACTGCTGTTGAAAACACTCTCCAATTTCAAAGATAATTTCCATCAAAATTTTCTGACATCGGTTTCTCATCTGTCATCAAGGCTTGAGATTACTGCATTCTCTTCCTTTACATTTACAGTGTGAAACTTCTGTGGTTCAATTTCCCTTGCATGAAATATAAATGCAGCAGCAAATAAGAAGTAACCTAAGGTCAACAGAGAATCAGGCAGTGTAACAATATTTTCTAAGATTGTATGAAACCAATGAAATGAAGCAGCTCACATAAACAGCATATTTAGCTTATTTCAGTGGCCCTTCTTAATTAACCCTTTAGAAAACAGACAAATGCATTACATAAATCACACAGCAGATGTGGATCTTGGAAACAAACTATCTAGAGACCCTCAATGCTTGCAGATGCACTGAGAAAGCTATTGTCAAATTCTGCAATCCTTTTTGGCTGCATAAATACTTCCAAAACCACAGGAAAAACACTGCCTTGTGTTAAATACTGGTATTTGTGCCTATACAGTGAATCATTCACCAAAGTGGCATTAGCGTAGATTGCCATTGCAAAATTTTATTCCTTTATATATGCAACATAACCAATGCTGAATAGACTGCAGTGTAACAGAGCACAGAAGGAAGAACTTTTGCTTCTTTAGTGGGACGTGTTCTCAGCACACAACACCTCTGTTAATAAAAACTGTTCCACTTTTTCCCCTCACCTTTTGTTCTTTTTATTTGCTCTTGTTCCTCCTATTTTAAGTCTCCTTAGGCATCAGTAGAAAAAATATTACCCATAAAGATCTAAAATGGCCACAGCAATTGCACAGCAATGCAGGCTGCAAGATCTCTAGGTCTGGATGCCAGACTGTTCCTCACTTTTCAAACCATTTAACTCTAAAAAGCAAGCACACCAAATACAAGGCACTGCAAAGTGTTAATCTAGCCACTGCCCTGATTTAATTGGCCCTGAAAATTGCTGGAGGTGTTTAGAACTGTAATTAAGGCTAGGAATGTCTGGGAAAATAGTCTTTGGTAGGAGAAGGATATTTTTATTATTATTTTTAAGAAACCAAACTCTCAGCCTAAACTCATGGGCCTAATTAGAGATTAATTAAAGTTACTTGCTGATGCTTAGTTGAATTACAGCTCAGTAGATGTATTTTAAGTGGCAGGTATAAAAATTAGCCTTTTATATCTCTCCCTTTTGTCTCTGCTTCCCACAACCAGAACTTCCCCAATCAGCAAATTCATTCAATGCAAATTAGGGTAATTGTCCATCCTTGCCCTCAGCTTCATAACTTCTGGATTCCCACTGTAATTTGGCTTAAGGAGACAAAATGAATTTTAAGAAAATAATGACCCTTGCCTACCATTATTACTGCGCTATAGCTTGTGATCCTGCTGTTGGATATAACAGTTTCTATAACTGAGAATATCCAGCTACATGTACAAAGCTAAAAATAGGGTGTAACTGCACCAAAGCAACAGGTAAATTAGCTAGCTTGATCTACAAATCAGAGAAAAATATAATCTATGTGAAAAATATAGGCAACAATCATTCATGTAGCAGCTACAGGAGAGACACAGAGGTCCACTCCCATTTGGACACCCAAATAGCCAACAGATTCTTCAGAAATGCTCAGCCTGAAACAGAGCTTGCAGAAGCCATAGTTGGGAAGCACAGGGCTCATCTGTAGGAATCTAATGTTTGCTTTGCAAGACACCTGTGAGTCATGCAGTAGGTCAAACAAATTCCTCACAAAATTTAATAAAACACACACTGGGTGTCACATTAAACAGTTTATCTAAATTAGAAAATCCTCTGCAACCCTGACTTTCAATTCAGTTACCCATTCCTGGTTTTAATACCTCTCTAAACAGCAGCAGGCACAATTTCGACACTTACACTGTTCATATTGATTAAACTGGAGTGTCATCATACTCTTATTGTCTGGTTATTTGGGTTTAAGAGGACCAACAGCATATTCTTTTGTTGGTTTTGGTGGTTATCTTTGGGAGTGATTGTTTTAATCAGACTGTTCTCCAATCCTGTTGTCACAGCAACGGTGGACATAACTATTTGACACAATTTTTTCCGCCAAACCTTCAGTGCCATTCAGATTGTAGGTTGAATTTAATAAGCCAATTTAACAGCCTATCTGAATCCTAATTGCAAGTTTTCCTAACAATATGACATTATCCTTTTCAGTACATTCTGATAGATTTCAGTAAACCATTTTCCTATAGACTAGAGTACGGGTTTTTCTTTGCTTAAATATCTGTTAGGTGCTTTTCTCCCCTTCAATTTCAAGTAAGTATTCGACCTCGTAAATTTAGATCATTTATTGACATTTTGAAAGACTTTTCAGGCTGGAAACATTTACAGCTATCCTATGTTTCACAGTGACAGGGCTGGATTTATGGCATTATACAATAAGAGCATTAGACTTCGGAATTTTTTAAGGAAGAAAAGCCACTCAGTGTAGCACATTCCTCACCAACTTTATAGATTCAATTTCTAAGCAGTGAATATATTCTAAGTACAAATATATTCACCTCAAAACAAAAAAAAAACAATGCAGTGAACTCTCTTGAAAATAGCAAAGCAGTTTCAAGCTGTCCAGCCCCCTCTACTACGTGAATATATGCTGAATTAAAATATATCTCCTCAGAAGTTTCTGGCATGAGGTGGTTACAGCTCCACAGCATTCTCAAAGAAAGATAACAATGACACCGAAGTTATGTGTGAGGTTACCAGCTATTATGGCACTGCCATATTTGATACAGGTAGATCATTCAATGCCAGCATCATAGCATTCTTCATAACAACACAAGATGAGAAAGCAACATCCATTACAAGACCCCTTATTTTATGTTCTTGTAACTTTTACAGAAACAATTTTTCCATAGTTAAAACCAGAATAAAGTTTGCTGAATTCTTTTCATGTAAAAAGAAGTAAAATAAGCAAAAGAGGTGCATGTTGAATAAATTCACTATTTTAATTTGGATCCATCACTGGTGTCCCAGCAAATTATTTTATTCTTTCTGATCCCAATTGAAAAATCTAGCCTCTAAGCTTGGAAGTTAGCCATCTCAACTGGAAAAAACAAATAAGAATCTCAGGCAACTTTAAGAAAACATAGAATCACAGAATCATAGAATAGTTAGGGCTGGAAAGGACCTTAAGATCATCTAGTTCCAACTTTCCTGCCATGGGTGGGGACACCTCCCACTAAACCATGGCACCCAAGGCTCTGTCCAGCCTGGACTTGAGCACTACCAGGAATGTAGCATTCACAACTTTCCTAGGCAACCCATTCCAGTGCCTCACCACCCTTACAGTAAAGAACTTCTTCCTTATATCCAATCTAAACTTCCCCTGTTTAGGTTTTAACCCATTACACCTTTTCCTAATAACTTCCTAATAACTTGGAAGAAAATAATTTAAAAGTTAAGGAAAAGATAATAGTCCAAGTTTTCACATTTTGTGCAGGAGGCCAATGGCAGTGGTGACAAGTTGGTTTACAACTGCAGAAGATCTGATCATTTCACTTTACAGTACTGCAGTGGACATGCAGTAAACATTTCAGTGCTATCTCACTGACAGTTGTAAAATTCATGTCTTTGCTGGGAAAGCACTCATTTGTACCTCCACAAACACAGCCTGTGAGACCGGTAGCCAGAATGCACCCATCACCAGTACTGGAAAGATGGGGAATCCTCCACACAGCTGGACTGTAGATGAATTAAGAATTTAAAGAGAGACTTTCAGTCACAATCTGTCCAGAAAATTGAAATAACTATTCTCATAAATTCACCTGATTCAGCAGGTTAATGTCTGTTTACTATGTGGATTATTTTTATTTTGCATTGAATTGAATTTATGCACACTTAAATATCATATGTGTTCTATGTTCTGTTTCTTGGTGTAGTTTATGTCATAAGAGAGGAGGTAACCAGAGATAACCAGAGATAACCAGGGTAACCAGAGACAAAAGCAAAGAGAAAAAAACAAACTGCACTTTTTCAGCTCTGTGGATTTAATTACATCTCTAACATTAACAAATTTGATATTAAGCTGTCACTAATCCTTAACCATGTTGAATGGCTAATCCTTAAGAATTTTGAAGCCCTTTACCAGTATCACAGATGAAGATGTCAAGTTTTCAATTAGCCATAATTTTAGCATAGTAACACCCTGATAATGTAACAGGAACGGTGCAGACAGAACAAAATACCCTGTTTCTTCTCCAAAATCCTCACATGTAAGCAAAAGGCAAGGCTGGGGAAGAGGTGGTAGAGTACAAGGAGAGAGAGGACACTACTGAATGGTCAGGACCACTCAGTGCAACAGAATTCAGCAGCAGCCTAATTTGCTAAAAGGCAATGAGATTCTAAGGAGCTAGTGAAGTGTTGGGACAGCTGTGTACAGTGAGCTTCTCCAGCCTTGTACCCACTCAAACGTCTAGGAAACAAAGGCTGTGAGCCAACATTTTATGTCAGACAGAATATTACCTAAGTCATTGTACCTAGTGACAGAGCATCACAAAGTAGCAAAGGCAACTTAGGGTCTTTATATATGTAACAAGTAAATACAAAACCTAAGCTGGTACAACTCTTTGCATTGACCTCACATATGTGAAAACAAAAGCCTGTTTTGTCCTCACTTGACTCTTACAGCTCACTACCTTGTACAGAAAAGAGACGTTTTCTTAACAGAAATACTACTTGGCTACATCATTCCCCTTTATTTTCTGTGAGTACTATGAACATTGAGTAATTCTAAAAGTGGCTTCTCAACAGGGGAGATAAGGTCAGTTTTGTCAATGACTTACTGACTATGAAAAGAAACCTCTAAGTCCTCTATCAGAACTAAGCAGTAACACTTGCACAAATGATTCTACAAAAAGTAGTTCCTACAATCACTGACTAGATAGCATGTTCATTTCTGTATACTATGAACCTTAATATTTTGGTTCCTCTTTAAGCAAAACTGAGTTGGCAACTCAATCACATTAACATATTATTTATCCTCTGGCTTTTCCTGAATGGCTACATGTAAAGTGTGTGCGCATGTGTGTGTACAAATATATATGGTTATAGAAGGGACTACAGTTCAGGGTTTAAAAGATACTGAAAACTCACAAAGCCATTAAAGCTTTGGTTCAGTCTGTCCTACAAAAAAAGCAATTTCCCCATTTGGTGTGCAACGTACTACATGGGATTTTGTAGCAATATGGAATAGAGCAAACAGTGTGGTCACAAATCAGCCAAAGTCCAAATAAATTTCTGACATTTTCTTATGATTTTTTTTTGAGAATTTTGTGATAATTTTTTCTCCCCATGATTTTCTTTCTCAAGGCTGCAGCTTATTTGTTGTAAGAAATGTTTAATTACATGGAGCACTAAATGTGTGCATGTCAAATTTTGTTTTACTAATACTACCAATATTGAAGTTCATTTCAAAGGTCCTTTTTCTAATTTTATATAAAAATTATGTTCAATAGATTTTTCCAATTACAGCAAGAGTGGGTTATGAGTTTGCTAAACAGAACCTGCAATGATAAAGCACTATCCTGAATAAAAAGAATAACGACCTTGAACAGAAGCAGCTAAAAATCCTTAGAGTCTTCTTCCCTTTCAAGGAAAAATGATTATGCCATGCATCTCTAAGACATCAGAATTTGACAAGTAACATTAGGTCACTCTGAGAATAAGTGGTGCTTTAGGTCACTCAAAGAATAAGTGGTGCTTTCTGCCTCTTTTTCAAAAAGAAAAATTGTCATTTAACACACAAAACTCTTTACAAGTCACAAAACACATTGTATTCCTACAGGATTAGATGATTTGGTAAAAGAGACGTGTGAGGTCATTCTGAGGGTATTTACTGCGTCATCAGAACAAATTACAAATAGGGGCTTTGTACAGAAATTCAGGTTGCTTATAAACTAAACAGTTCAGCTACTAAGAGCTCTCAGTCTTGCAGAAAAAAAGTCTAACTTAACCTGGTTTTGGACAGGTTTTTGCAGTCAGTAGCAAACTTGATGCTGCTGTGGTGAGACTCAGAATGCCTGAGCTTGGCGACTCACAACATAGTCAGTGGCTTGACTTTGGGTGCTCTTTCTCTGCTTTTCTGTACTGAATTACTTGAGAACAAAGCTCTTGAATAGAATACTTCATTTATAAAATAGTGCGTGGATTTCTACGGTTGCAGAGAATTCATTCAAATCAATAAGACAGTGATGGATCTTGACACTGTTTCACCAATTTTCATTTGTACATTTAGAAATCAATTCAAGGTAACTGAACAGTTTTGTATAATTTCATTTTTAAATGAGAACCAATTCCCCATACTAGTGATTTTCTTATCTGCTGTTCCTGGTGGACTCCATTACTATGGCTCCTTAGCTTTTTTCTGTGCTATTACCTTCTTAGTTATCCAATTAGATAAACACTGATAAGCTTATTTAATAAACTAGATTATAGTGTCCGTAGTGGCCTAAGCTTGTGACAAACACAGGCATTTGAGATGCATAATGTGTTGTATTAAAGTAAGCATCAGATTACCTATCATCTGGAGATGGACAGGTGCCTGACTAATCAGTGCAGGCTTCTGTGCGGTACTGTTGGGAAAAAATGCTTTCAGGATCATTTATTCTACCATTCACATTTAAATCTATGAAATGAAAAAGACAGATACTCCATATTAAAAATAACTTTCAATAAATCACTTTATATACAGCCTATTGGTGAACATCCTAATTTGTTTTTACAGAACCTGGGATCAGTCTTTACAGAAGAAACTGACAAAATTCATCAGGAAATTAAGCAGCCAGAAGCTGATTTTCAAATACATGTTTTCTAAATATGCATCAGTTTTCCCTAACTAATCCATCTGACTAGATACAAAAGATTTGTAAAGGTGGGATTACATGGTATAATATTGATGCTGTATCGAACATTCTATCAGTAGAATGTGACGTTTTGTCACTTTTGGGCTTCCCTGCCTAGCATACAATGTTTCTGATTTTTCCCCCATTAACCAGTCCTTTTGTAGGCAGTTTATGGGCAAAGAGCAGTCTGTGGGCAAAAAGACAAGCTGAACCCCACAGAAAGAGAGAAGAGGCAAGAATCACCAGCTCTAATTGCAAATTGCATCAACCACAAAGCCTGTTGTTTTCTAGCCTGTATTTAATACTCAATATGCCCCTAATTTCTCAGTAAATGGAGAAAGTAATTTTCAAAAGCAAGTAAGATCATCCCTTTATTCTAAAGATTACTATCTGGTAACGCAAATCAGTGGAAAATCAATCCCTACCATTTGAAGGAAGCTGTGGGGCTTAGGCTTGGCATGTTTTTGCGAATGGCAGGATTATTTTTTTCTCTATTTCAATGACCAAATCAATGGTTAGTAAGAGAAGATCACACAATCTTCAGTAAGTTTTCTGGCTTTGATATGAAAGATTTTAAAGCAATGTAGCCTTTTCCTTCAAAACAGTCATGTTGGCAACGATGAATGTTTTAAATCGTGCTTTGAAACAAATCTACAGTTAAGCTCCAAAGAAATGGCGGAACATAAATCAAGACAGACCTGGATCCACTTAGTGTATTAGGAGTAAATATACAGTGATGCTGCTTAACAGGAGTGACTCTGTGCTCATAACTAGAAGTATAGGTGCATACTCCAACTTAAAAAACTATTTCTTCTGAGAGGCACAAGAAGGTCTTTACAGTATTTACAACCTTTCACACAGAATCATAGAAAAGTTAGGGTTGGAAAGGACCTCAAGATCATCTAGTTCCAACCCCCCTGCCATGAGCAGGGACACCTCACACTAAACCATATCACCAAAGGCTATGTCCAGCCTGGCCTTGAACACTGCCAGGGATGGAGCATACCCTACAGAAGTAATGTAGGGCCTTAGTGAAGAACAGTTTCAGGATGAACAGATGATGATACACTGATTTACTTATTCCTAAATAAATTCCTTTGATTTTTTCCTAAACTAAAATCATAGTATTCCTGTTAACCTCTCCTCACTCTGTCCTTTGAGGACAGAAATAAAGAACCCAGAGTGAGTTTGTGGGTCAGGGTTAAGGGGAGAACAGCAATGGGAGACACTATTGTGGAGATCTGATACAGACCACCTGACCAATAGGACTTTCTGGAGGAAGCACTCTATAGACAGATAGGAACAGCCTCACACTCACAGGTGCTTGTCCTCATGGAGAACTTCAACCACCTTGATACCTGTTGGAGGGATGGTAAGGCCCAGCACAAGCAACCTGGGAGGTTCCTCAGTTGTGTGGAAGACAACTTCCTTCTGCAAGTAATAGAGGAGCTGACAAGGAGGGGTGCCATGCTTGACCTCGTGCTCATCAACAGGGAAGGGCTGGTTGGAAATGTGACGCTCCAGGGCAGCCTTGGTTGCAGCGGTTATGAGATGGTCGAATTCAAGATCCTCAGGACAGTGAGAAGAGTGTGCAGCCAGCTCACTGACCTGGACTTCAAGAGAGCAAACTTTGGCCTCTTCAGGAATCTGCTCAGTGAGGTTCCATGGGATACAGCTGTAGGGGATAGGGGGGCCAAGACACTTAGTTGATATTCAAAGACCACCTACTACAAGGAGTGTTGTATCCCAACTAGAAGGAAGTGTGGCAGGAGGGCCAGGAGACCTCCTTGGATGGACAAGGAGCTGCTGAGGAAAATTTGAAAGAAAAAAGAGGCTTATAAAAGGTGGAAGCAAGGACAGGTGGCCTGGGAAGAATAGAGGGATCTTGTCCGGGAAGCTAGGGACCAGGTTAGGAAGGCTAAGGCACAGTTAGAATTAAACCAGGCTAGGGATGTGAAAGATAACAGGAAGGAAACCCCCGAGAAAGTCGGGGCTGTTCAGCCTGGAGAAGAGAAGGCTGCATGGAGACCTCATAGCAGCCTTACAGTATCTGAAGGGGGCCTATA